>CM060313.1:85519099-85524099 GCA_030674185.1 Monoplex corrugatus | reverse complement strand
GGGGAGTCAAAGGGTTAAAGTTTTGCTTTGCTAGTATGATCGACAATGCAGCAGTAGGCTGGTGGACAGGGTGCGGGAGTCAAAGGGTTAATTGAACACGCCACAGATATGAAAGGTATGGCTCCCGTGTCACTATGTGCTCTGCTTACCAACTAGTTGCTCGTGCTAGTGGGTGTGTGACGGTTCTCTTACTGCCATTTCTTTGTCTCTGCTCGACGTATTCTGGTCTTTTCCCTGTCATCATCATCATCATCATCAGGTGCCCTGCTGCATGGCGTTGGCGACCATGAACTTCCAATCATCTCTATCTCTCGTTGCCCCCAGCATCTCCCCCACCCTCCTCATCCCCAGCCACTCTGCAAGTCCGTCCAGCATTCTCTCCCTGGGTCTATCTGGTGCTCTCTTTCCCTCCAGCTTCCCCGTTGTGACCAGGTGCTCCAAATCCCCCTTCCTCATACAATGGCCTATAAATATTCCTAATCTTCCTTATGAGTGATCTACTTGTGTCTGCCTCCATCAAGACTGTCTCGTTTGTTTTCTTTGCTGTCCATGAAACTCTCAACATTCTTCTTTTTCCTGTACAGACTTTTTTTTTTTTCATTTTTCCCATGCCGATTTTTTTTCTCTCATCTGTCGTAGATATCGATATGCAACAAAAGCAGTACTGCAATCTTAACTCTGACACAGCCGTCCATTTCCTCACATTTTCAACCTTCTTTCCTGCAAGTTTTCTGGTATTTATGGTGTACCGAAGGAAATAAAAGGAATGTTCTGAGCTTACCACTTTATACTTTTGTGGATGCGTCTATGCTAGCTGAATGGGTAGCGCAAACTGTGTTGGGTTTGAGAAATTCTACATGGGAGATAACTCTGTGACTCTCAAGAGTTATGTTACTTGGTTGATATTTATGGTGTCGTTGTAAAATGTATGATTTCGTACAGCATACGTTCACTAGTGTTTCAAAAAACTTCATGATCCAAAAGCGTTTTTCTGTTATGTGGTTATGTTCCGTTCTTTTCTGTTAGAAAAAAAAAAGGAAGATTGTTAGTGTGGCTGTACTATTCTATTTCTTTATGTTATCAAACTAAATGTCACACATGTCACGTTATCAAGCAGCAATTTTGCCAACAAGCGAAATACGTCACGAACATCAAAGAGGAAGATCAACAAACCGAGGGCGAAACTAGGACGCTTGAACTGCGTAACCCCCCCCCCCCCACCCCTCCTTTTTTTTTTTCAAGCCAGCTGTACAACATTACCGCTTGATTCTTTGACAGATTGAATTTACATGCACTCGCACGCGCATGCGCGCGCACACACACAGATACGCGCGCGCGTGCGCTCGTGCATGTATGCAAACACATGTTCATATCAGAGAGAGAATGCATCAAATTATTGATTGATTAATTATATTTCCAGTACTAAGGACAATAATAGAATACAACAGTCATTGGTTAATTCTTCAAATCTTCAGTGTGTGTAACACAGAGAGAGAGAGAGGGGGGGGGAGACAGAAGAGAAGACAGAGACAGAGAGAGAGAGAGAGCTGACCAGAATAAGACGGATAGGAAGTAAAAAAAAAAAAATTTAAATAAAAAAAACACAGAAAAAGAAGTAAAAGGAGGCTGAGAAGGAGGAGAAGGGTATTCATGAAATCTGGAGGCACCATCTGTGTTGTATATTGCGACTAACTTCTAACATTTGGGGGTGGGGGTGGGGGTGGGGGCAGAGGGCTAGATGATGAGAAATGTAAAGACTAATAATTTGAGGTATTGTCACAACATCACATCACATTATTATTATCATACTTATCATGCTTAGTGGATCTCATGTGCGTGTGTGTGTGTGTCTGTGGTGTTTGTGTTTTGCGTGTGTGTGTGTGTGTGTGTGTGTGTGTGCCTTTGTATATGTGTGTGTGTGTGAATGTGCGTGGGTGTGGGGTGTGTGTGTGTGTGTGTTCATTCGTTCTTTGATTTGACGTATTTTATCTATGAGTGAAAATATACGAAGTGTGCAAGAGGTGTGTGTGAGTGTGTGTTGTGTGTGTGTGTGTGTGTGTGTGTGTGTGTGTGTGTGTGTGTGTGTGTGTGTGTGTGTGTGTGTCAGTGTGTGTGTGTGTTTGGTGTGTGTGTGTGTGTGTGTGTGTGTGTGTGTGTGTGTCAGTGTGTGTGTGTGTGTGTTGTGTGCTGTGTGTTGTCTTTTATAGTAGTGAAATGTGGTGGGTGTGTGTGTGGTGTTTGCGTGTGTGTGTGTGTGTGGCAGTGTGTGTGTGTGTGTGTGAGTGTGTGTGTGTTTGTGTGTGTGTGTGAATGTGTGTCAGTGTGTGTGTGTGTGTGCTCGTGCGCGCGCACGCGTGTATGTATGTGTGCGTGCGTGCATGTGTGCGTGCGTGCGTGCGTGTGTGTGTGTGTGCGTGCGCGTGTGCATATGTGTGGGTGTATGTGATAGTACTCCTAGGTACGGCTGCATAACCATATCCGACCAAAGTACTGGAATTAATGTATTATCCACGTTTCGTAATAGATCACCTTTTTACGACCCCCCCCTCCCCTTCTCTCTGTCTCTCTCATCGTCTTCATCGCTGTTCCAAAACCAGGCTACTATACTCATGGATAGCATTTGGATCGGACATAATGACATGAATTTGATAATGATCCAGTAAACAATAAGTGGAAGGTCTTAATAAAATCTCATCAGAAGACACACAGAAAGTTCTCTCTCTCTTTCTGTCTCTCTCTCTCTCTGTCTCTCTGTCACTCTCTCTCTTCTCTCTGTCTCTCTCTCTCTCTCCCTCTCTCTGTCTGTCTGTCTGTCTCTCTCTCTCTCTCGTCTTCTGTCTGCTCCTTGTCTGTCTGTCTTCTGTCTCTCTCTCTCTTCTCTCTCTCTCTCTCTCGTCTGTCTCCCTCTCTCTCTCTCTCTTTCCACACATACACACACACACTCCCAACATAACCTATTCCTACTTACCAGCAATCCTGTTCCTCAATCAATGATGACAATATCATATGATCTTTCTGTCTGCCGTTTAAATAGATTCTCACTCACCCGTGTTCTACAGGCTGTCAGACGGGCCAGGTTTCATTTAGGCACGAGCTGATTAGACACACGGTTAACATGACAGGCATGATCTCTGGGTCACTGTGCGCTCTATATGACGACGAGTCGCTCGAATAAGTGGGCGTGTGACTTGTCTCCTATCCGAACGAAATCTTCGCATACTCATCTCCAGACGTCCTCCTTCCCTGCTGAATATTTTTATCACTGTAGTTGAAAGTTGTTGATGTTTGTTTCTGGTGGTAGTGGTGGTGATGCTGCTGCTGCTGATTCATATAGTCTGTGTAGTGTGTGCATTTACTTTGATTTTCAAAGTTCCAACCCCCCTCACCATCCTCTTTGATGCTGGTGTGTCGGTGATTATTTTGTATTCGTGTGTGTGTGTAATGTGTGTGTGTGTGTGTGTGTGTGTGTGTGTGTGTGTGTGTGTGTGTGTGTGTGTATGTGTGTGTGTGTGTGTGTGTGTGTGATGTTGTGTGTGTGTGTGTGTGTGTGTGCGTGGGCAGTTGTGTGTCGGTGCATGTATGTGAATGTTTGTATGTGCGATTCTATGCACCTGCGCATCTGTGTGCACGTACATGTGTATGTGTTGTGTGTGTGTGTGTGTGTGTGTGTGTGTGTTGTGTGTGTAGGTGTGTGTCTGTGCGTGTGTTGTATGTATGTATGTATGTATGTATGTGTGTGTGTGTGTGTGTGTGTGTGTGTGTGTGTGTGTGTGTGTGTGTGTGTGTGTGTGTGTACGAATGTCAGCAATGGTTTCGTGGGTATGTATACAGACACACACACACACACACACACACACACACACACAACACACACACACACAACACACACACAGACACACACGCATACACACACAGACACACACACACACACACACACACACACGCACATAACACACACACACACGCGCGCGCTTACACACACGAACACACAAGCACACGCGCAGCTAGGCACACATTAATGCTTTTCACCTTTATATATTTTTATGCTATGATTTTTGTGTAGAGCAACAAGGACAAGCTGTAGGACAAACCCAGTAAGACCTAATGCTACTATCCTCACGTAATAAAGTGTCTTGAAGTTTGAAATATGAAGTTTGAACTCTCTCTCTCTCTCTCTCTCTCTCTCTCTCTCTCTCTCTCTCTCTCTCTCTCTCTCTCTCTTTCTCTCTAGCTAGCTAACTATTTGGCCAGCTAGCTCGCTACTAGCTGGCTATCTTTCTCTCCTCTCCATCCTCCCAACCTGATCACCAAAAACACAGACAGGAATAGCGAGAAGACCGTTGGTGAAATCTAGAGGCACCGTCAGAGATGAATTTTATTGCTATCATTTTCATTCGTTGTCTGCTGGCTGGAGTGACGAGAAACCAAAAGTGTTTGAATGAACGCTTCTTACGTGCGTCCCAACGACACAACACCAAGTTCACACTGTGGACCTCCTCACAGAGAGAGAGAGAGAGAGAGACAGAAAGAAAGAGAGAGACAGAGACAGAGACAGACAGAGAGACAGAGAGAGACAGAGAGAGACAGAGAGAGACAGAGAGAGACAGAAATAGAGAGACAGAGAGAGTGAGAGACAGAGACAGACAGAAACAGATACAGAGACAGAGAGAGACAGAGAGAGGAGAGAGAGAGAGAGGGGGGAAGAAGGAGTGAGAGAGAGAGGTGAGAGACATACAGAAATTGTGTGTGTGTGTGTGTGTGTGTGTGTGTGTGTGTGTGTGTGTGTGTGTGTGTGTGTGTGTGTGTGTGGTGTGTGTGGTGTGTGTGTGAGTTGGGGGTTGGATTTACATGTGTGCGCTTGTATCATTGAAAACTGTTTAGCTAATCACAGACAGATCGTTATCCCATTAAGGTCATAGGTCCAGTCCAAATGCCTTCCATTTGCGCTTATCTGCATGGTCGAAAAACCAGTCTCTTGATTTATCCCTACTCCCAACCAA
>CM060313.1:85501599-85514099 GCA_030674185.1 Monoplex corrugatus | reverse complement strand
TTTAGTGACAAAAAGGTAACCAGCAGAAGGTCAGTCAAGCCCAAGACACGCACAGCTGGTTGGAAAGAACGGGCAACGTTTGCTGTGTTTCCAGCGAAAAGATCAGCAACAGACGTTTGGACAGCAGCAGGAACTCTGGCATCGGACAGTGTATCAGCATCCCTGTTGTTTGTTTAACGGGTATCAGAAGAAACAGGTTGCGGCCATCCCTTTCTTTTGGTACCCCAGGAAACAAACCGAAAGATACCTGTTGGTCGCTGAGATCTGAGTGCTAGACTAAGATGTGAATAGAGATGTGTGTGGGGGGGGGGGGAGGGGGGATAAAGATGGTCAAATCAACGAACCTGTCTTTATCTCAGTGAGAATGAAGGCTGAAGACAGAGGTACCGGGCCAGCGTGCGCCTTCTAACAAACCACGGTACCATAATGGCTACACACTCATCGAGTTCAGACGAGACATCACCCGGACTCAGCTGATTGTGTAGCAGCGTACGCCAAGAAGAAGAAGATCTCAGTGAGAATAGCATTCTGTAAAGTTCGAATGGATCTTTCTTTCCTTTTTCTTCCGTTACAAATTGCATAGCATTGTACTGTAGTGTGTCGCATCGCGTTGCATTGTTTTGTTTTGTATAATATTGCATAGTAGTACATTGTGTTACGTCTGCATTGTACCGTAGTATGTTGGTGTGTGCGAGTCACCATTATGTGCCCTGCCGCATGGCGTTGGCGATCATGGCCCTCTGTACAGATCTATCCTTTGAATAGCCTCTGTGTGTGTGAGCGCCTACCTCAAAGCTTATGCATGTTTTGTTTACTTTTGTCACTGGCGTTTATTCTTTTCTGTCTTCTAATCCCACAATCGGTGGGCAAGAACTGATGGAATGCTGCATCAGGCAGAATATTTCGTCTGTGTCTCTGAGGTTTGACAGTAAACAGTCCAGGCATACTGACGTCAGTGTAGTCTTCGACGTGTACCATCCAGCTCTGCCTTTGTGGATCTCAGCGACGGCCTCCTTCTAGGGTATCTTGATGGATGTGATCTTTTGTTATTTTGTCATGGCGGGTGACGTGACTAAACCCAGTAAGCTTGTATCTTTTCACAGTTACCAGAAGGAGTTTCTATGGATCTTCCAGGGTGGTTATTTTGTTCTGTACATACTCTCTGGTCTCATGTTTGATATGGACATATATGCGCAAGAAAGCTGGAGGGAAAGAGAACACCACGTAGACCCAGGCAGAAAATACCGGACGGACTTGCAGGATGGCTGAGGACAGAGAGGGTGGAAGATGTGTTCGCGGCAACAAGGGGATAGGTACATATGGAGGGCCATGATCGCCAACGCCATGCGGCAAGGCACATGATGATGATGATGATGATGATGATGATGATGATGATGCGCAGCATTTCTTCATGTAGCACTTGGTCACGAGGGCATCATTCTCTTCTTTGAGTCTGCAAGCAGTGTCTGTTTTTTTCACACACCTGCAGGAAAGGACAAAGATTTCGAATAACTTATACAGTTTGTATATCGAGGTGAGAGTGTTAGTGCTGTTTCTCCTCCCTGGCCTTGCTACCATCGCTGTTACAAATCTTACGCGTGTTTCTGCTGTGTTGCTGCTATGTGATCATTAGTAGCTCGCAATTATTTCAAACTGTATATATATCTTCCAGTTCCAGGCCTGTCACATAGACGTCTGCCCTGTTTTTGATCGTGATGTACCTCCCTGCCCCCCCCCCCTCTCTCTCTCTCTCTCTGTCTGCCTGTAAGTCTGTCTGTCTGTAAGTCTGTCAGATTGTCTGCCTGTCAGTCTGTCAATCTGTCAGTCTGTCTGTCTCTGTCTTTCTCTCTGTCTGTCTGTCTGTGTGTCTGTCTGTCTTTCTCTCTCTCTGTCTCTCCCCCTCACACACACACACACATACAAACTTCTGTTTGTCTGTCTCTCTGTCTTTCACACACACACACACACTCTCTCTCTCTCTCTTTCTCTCTGTCTGTCTGTCTGTCTCTCTCTCTCTTTCTCATCTATCTCTGTTTCGTTCACTCACTCTCTCCTACAATACATCACCCTCACCACCCACCCTACAACCCCCCCCCCCCACACACACACACACACTACTTCTCATCATCACCATCATCACCAACACCCTATCTCCTTTTTTTTTCTCTTGTCAAAATAGGCGCATCAAATGATAACGCCCCACGAAGATAGTTATATCAAATGAAAGCACACCTCCAGAAATGAAAAATGCATCCTTTTTAATTCAGGCGAGAGGGTCCGCTCATCTGGGCTAAACCGTGTTGACTTAAGCTTGCTGATAAGTACAAAGAGATCGTCGTGGACTTGTTTACAGATCATCAGCTACTCTGTAAACCTATTCGTCATCGTCTTGCCAAGATGGTGCTATGATGCTTGAAGTGTCTTCAAAGGCATGTTGAAGTGAGGTGCCTTGATCCTCAAGTGTCCTGTCCAGAGAGCTTAGTTCTCTAAAAAGGAGGCAGGACACTCAAATGCGATGTCTCTGTCTGTGTGTGTGTCTGTCTGTCTGTCTGTCTGTCTGTCTCTCTCTCTCTCTCTCTCTCTCTCTCTCTCTCTCCTCTCTGTCTCAGTCTGTCTCTTTTCTTTTTTTTAATGAATGGGCGTGTGTGTGCTAGAGAGAGAGAGAGAGAGAGAGAGAAGAAGAAGAGAGAGAGAGAGTATGTGTGTGCGTGTGTGTGTACGCGGTTGTGTGTATATGTGTGTACATACAAGCGATAACACATAAATTCCATTGCTAATAATTGTACATGAAACACACAAATTCGAGTAGACATACCTACACATGTATAATCCCACGCACGCGTGCGCGCGCACACACACGCACACACACACACACACACACACGCACATACACACACACACACATACACACGCACACTCAAACACACACAGACACATGCAGACACACAAACACACACACATACACACATAACGCGCACGCACATACGCACTCACACACACACTTGCACACTCACCCACTCACACACACACATACACATACACACACACGCACACACACACACGCACACACACACACACATACACACACACACACACACACCTTTGGTATCACTTACAATGAAAAGACGTAGAATGAAGAGTCGAAGACACTGACACACATGCTGTTAAATGTATAGGTGAAGATGTAAGACATTTCAGCGGATTGGTGGAACACTGTTTATGTATTTTTGTGTGTGTATCTATTCCGACCCGTGTGTCTTCTGGCCTGCGCATCCTTAAGATCCCGTGGCAGTTGAAAATCGTGAAGATCAGGGCTTTTGCCCGGCTGCTCTGGTATAAAACATTGAAGAGATAGGTTAATTTCCAAGGCCCCAACCCATGAAGGCCAATTGGCTTTTTTGATTTTTTAAAGCCTTGGTTAAAAAAAAACAAAAATGGGTGGGGTTGCACTGCGGCGGATAGCTTCCCAAATTCCAAAGTCCAATGTGAAAAAAGAAATGAATATAAATATAAACATGAATATTCGTATGTGAGTTCTTTGTTTATCTAACAATGATTAACTTCACAGAATGGTGCCAGGAAAATTCCTACATCGCCTCTTTTTTTATGTTAGTTTTTTTTGTTTGTTTGGGGTTTTTTTGGGGTTTTTTTTACTTACAATTTGATGCATGATGCAAGTGGGATTTCTGTTCTCTGTCTCATTCCAACAGTTAACACGCAGAATACTTTTCAACTTTAGGTAAATTGAAGATGGAAAGAGGTAGTAGGGGGGGGGGGGGGGAAGGGAGGGGTACAGAGGACGAAAACCCAACCCAAGGACAAACGTTGGGCATCTCGGTTTCTAAGCGAAGAATTCCAACTATTAGGCCGCCACTCCACTGTGGGCTTTTTGTTTTGTTTTAGCGTTTGTCAGTGTGTGTGTGTATGTATGTATGTGTGTGTGTGTGTGTGTGTGTGTGTGTGTGTGTGTGTGTGTGTGTGTGTGTATGTATGTATGTATGTGTGTGTGTGTGTGTGTGTGTGTGTGTGTGTGTGTGCATATGTGTATGTGTGAAAGAGAGAGAGAGAGAACGAAAGAAAGAGAGAGAGAGAAAGGACAGAGAGAGAGAGAGGGAGAAGAGAGAGAGGGGGAGAGAGAGAAAAGAGAGAGAGAGAGGACACAGAGAGAGAGAGAGAGAGACAGACAGACAGAGACAGAGGCAGAGAGATACAGAGAGAGAGAGAGAGAAAGAGAGACAGACAGACAGACAGACAGACAGAGACAGAGGCAGAGAGATACAGAGATACAGAGAGAGAGAGAAGACAGACAGACAGACAGACAGAGGCAGTGGGGAGATTGTTAGCGTATTTTTCCAACTGGCGATATATTTCTTTAACCCTAATGTTTCCAGTGGCGAAAAACATATCCTCAAAAGTAGGGACCAGCAACCAGTTCTCTGTGTGGCACAGACAGACTCTCTTTGATCGTCCTCAGAAAAAAACACCTCCATTTATTTAACCGTTTCTGTCTTCTCCCGAAATCTAGAAACGGGAGGCAGGGCGAGAGGAAGACAGAGAAAGAGGAGGGCAGGGGTGGAGAGAGAGCGAGAGGGAAACAGAAAGAGGAGAAAGAGGAAGAGAGAGAAACAGAGAGATGAGAGAGAGGAGGAGGAAAAGAAGGAGAGAGAGCGAGAGAGAGGGAGATAGAAAGAGGGGGAAGAGAGAGAGAGAGAGAGAGAAAGATAGAGATACAGAGAGACAGAGACAGACAGACAGAGAAAGAGAAAGAGAGAGAGAGAGGAAGGGAGAGAGAGACAGACAGACAGACAGAAGACAGAAGACAGACAAACAAACAGAGAGAGACAGAGAGAGAAAGGACAGAGGCAGTGGGGAGATTGTTAGCGTATTTTTCCAACTGGTGATATATTTCTTTAACCCTAATGTTTCCAGTGGCGAAAAACAGATCCTCAAAAGTAGGGACCAGCAACCAGTTCTCTGTGTGGCACAGACAGACTCTCTTTGATCGTCCTCAGGAAAACACCTCCATTTATTTAACCGTTTCTGTCTTCTCCCGACATCTAGAAAAGGGAGAGAGGGCGAAAAGAAGACAGAGAGAGGAGGTGGAGGGAGAGAGAGAGAGCGAGAGAGCGAAAGACCGAAACTGAAAGAGGAGGAAGAAAGAAAGAAAGAAAGAGAGAGAGAAAGAGAGAGAGAGAGAGAGAGAGAGAGAGAGAGAGAGAGAGAGAGAGAGAGAGAGAGAAGGATGGAGAGGGGCTACTTCTGAAGACGATTCTTTTTCTCTGAGAAAAGAGACATTCTTATTTATTTCAAGTAACACCCATTGTTCTATTTCAAGTAAACATTATTATGGTAAAATCATATTCTGCAGCCTGAACTAAGATGAAAATCATCAATAGTGCAGTGAAACTGCCACATGTTCTAACCTGGATTCTGGCACGTAAAACATGATTTGTTCATGTGGCTTCCAGCCCAGCCAGCTGTGTATGGAAGGATACTTGACTGTTCAAACCTGATAGAAGTCTCAGGACAGACTGAGAGGAATCAGCAAGGCTATCATAGTAGCCGTGTCTAAGTGTAGTGAGGTATCTATATCACCTCACTCCCAAGCAAACTTACAGGTATGGGATAATCATGTTACAATAATCGCTTTAGACTTGGGTTCCAAAACGTTTTTTTTTGTTTGTTTGTTGTTTGCTTGCTTTTTGTATGTTTTTGTTTTTTCAGTAAAATTGCAAATCACATCACATGTTCTTGAAATGTACATGCTAAAAGCTGACTAATTTAATGTACCTGGAGAGGAAGTATCACCTCTATCCACCAGCTGGAAACAAGCCATCAAGTGGGACCAAAATCAATTTCATTTTTCTCTGGATTGATTTTTTTAAGAATGGGATCTTGCCCAACATACAGTTGTTTATATATCATTTTCCATGGGTTGGATGTGGGATTTCCAATTGGAAGGACTTGGTTCCATCATTCTTAAGTACCCTCCGCCTGAAGGTAAAGGCTGGAAATATTTCTGATTTCCAAGATCAACACATGCGCAGGCATGATTATGTATAAACCTCCGTCGTTTGTATAAGCACGCAGAGCATCAAATACGCATGTTAAAGATCCTGAAAGTCATCTCGAAGTATGGAAACAAAAATACCCATGTCTAAACCTAAGCTATACATACACACATGCAGAGCATCAAATATGCACGTTAAAGATCCTCAAAGTCATGTCAATGTCTGTTTCATGGAAAAATAAAAACACCCAACAGGCACGTCCAGTTAAACGAAATATGCACATAATGCAGAAAAATACCGCGTGGGTGAAGCAACTTGCATGTGTGTATCAGAAAAAAGTCATAACGCTTAACAAAAAGAAATCAGCGTGTTTACATCGACTTCTGTCGTCATGCAATCACGTGGCTCGACCAAATTCATTTCCATCCAGTCTGAAGAAATAGACCTAAGGCTACTGTGAATACTAGATTCTGGTTTGAAAAGCATAAATAGAAAAGTAAAAGAGAAAAGATTTGCCAATGTCAAGAACTGAACAAACAGCAAAAGCAAATCTCTTCTTGTGATTAGTGACGGCTCCGCTCACAAGCGAGAAAAACAAATGGCTTTAAATTTATAGTCTGCTGAAGACGAAGAAGCCCAATGAGCTAGCACCGTATCTTTTAGCTCTTTGACATCAAAGCACCCGCGGCAAAATACCAAAAGAGTTTCATCTCAATCCAGCACCAGTTCTGGTTAGTTTCTCCGTTTGAGGATTGCCCGTGTTTGTTTTGTGCCGACTAATGTTTTCCCCATTTGATGACAGTTGGAAACAAGCGCCCCTGTTATCTTCTATCGCATTTCATAAACACAGCAAAAAAGGTAGACGCTTGCAGTTGTTCGGCGGGAACAGAAAATGTGTTTGGAAACATACGGGGGCTGTTCACACACCGGCGATAGACCACTTTCAACAAACAGAGACAGGCGATAAAAATCGAGATGAAAAGAGCTGCGAGCAGACATAGGGAGCCCCGTGAAGGGTGGTGTGAAATATTGTGTGTTGAAGGCTGCCTTGAACATTTGTTGTTCTTCCGCAAGTGTTTCCAAATGTGATTGAGTGATATCGCTTCAAAAGATCCAGAATTGTGGTCGGTTGTGTTAAGGGGAAAAAGAGAAGAAGGGGGGAAGGGGTACAGAGAGAGGGAGAAAGAGAAGAGAGGGAGAAAGCGAGAGAGACAGAGACAGAGAGAGAGATGCATTCTACAGCTTGCATCAGCTCTACTGTCATTATCATAGATATCGCCATAATCACAAACCACAAGTATGTTTATATTCCTTCTAAGAGAGAGAGACAGAGACAGAGAGAGAGAGAGAGATATAAGACAGATAGAACAGAAAGACAGACAGACAGAAGGCAGGCAGATAGACAGACAGACAACGACAGAGCAATTTCTTAGTTTATCGTTGAAAAAAAAAATCTCCTTTAACCAAAAGTATCTGACAAATGAATCTCATGAAATTTTGATGAGAATGTTGTGAAGGAGAACACACAACTAGATCTACACAAAAAAAAGTCTTTCTAGATGAGCATTTTCCTTAGGACGAGTCTACTATTAGTATCTTATCGAGACAATGCACTTTGATTCAACCCCATTGTACACTATCATACCAACATTGTACTCCTATTGGAATCTCGTCATCGTCTATTTCGACCTTCACGGCACTATGATGATTTTTCCCATCAGTTGTGTTTAATCTTTCGCATGCTGTTCCAAGCCTAGCCCGAGTTTCACTTATCGCTTTCACAAGTTTCTCAACTTAGATAAGTGAAAGATCGTTGGTGCTATTTGGGTTCGTGTGAATTGCAGTTGGAAGGACAAAGTGCCAGTTTTCATAGAAGTAAGGAAAAAGCTCCCTTCTCGTTCTAGCTTTGCGATTATACATTTCCTGTCTTCAGTTGAAGGCTTAGTTGATGATGGCATGGTGTATTTTGGATCAGAACAGGCAGTACACTGTACACCACGAAAGACTTTGGCAGATGTCTCAGGCTGTGGTTTCTGACTTCACAGCTGTATAACTTTGATAGCTGCAGAAATGTTTAGGTAGTGGAATTACATGTACAACTAAACGACCTGACTGCGGGAGCGTTTTGGAAAATTAAACAGGCGGCGTGAGGATAATGCTACTGAGGCAATGGGAAAGATGAGACAGAAATAAAGACACGATTGTAATATCTTGACACAATGAGGAGTTAGACAGGGTTGTGTTTTGTCACCAGATCTGTTTTCACTATACAGCGAAAACATCATGAGAAACCTAGAAGAAGACAAGACCCCGGATTAAAGGTTGGAGGGAAAATGATAAACAACATTCGGTACGCAGATGACACCGTGCTAATTGCAGAAAATGAAAGGGACCTACAAAACCTTGTGAATATACTAGAAATAGAAAGCAAAGGTAAGGGGTTGGAACTAAACAGCAGGAAGACTGAAGTCATGGTGATCAGTAAAAAACATGAAATCCCCTCATGCAAAATAACAGCAAATGGCACAATTTTGACACAGGTCAATAAGTTCAAATACCTGGGAACGGTCATTTCATCAGACGGCAGATGCACATCGGAAATAGCTGGCAGAGTCGGCCAGGCCAAAACATTCAAAATGCAGCATTCTTACACAGCTCAATAAGATGACAAGCATTCTTACCAACAAATGGCTATCAATTAACATCAGAAAGAGAGTCCTTGAATGTTATATAGAACCAATACTGTTGCTACGGATGCGAGGCGTGGACAGTCAGCAAGCAAAGCCAGAGCAAGATTGAGGCAGCCAGCATGTGGTTTCTCAGAAGAATGTTGAGAGTTCCATGGACAGCAAAGAAAACAAACGAGACAGTCTTGATGGAGGCAGATTCAAGTAGATCACTCATAAGGAAGATTAGGAAAAGACAGGCAACATTTATAGACCATTTTATGAGGAAGGGGGATTTGGAGCACCTGGTCACAACGTGAAAGCTGGAGGGAAAGAGAGCACCAAGTAGACCCAGGGAGAGAATGCTGGACGGACTTGCAGAGTGGCTGGGGATGAAGAGGGTGGGGGAGATGCTAGGGGCAACGAGAGATAGAGATGGTTGGAAGTCCATGGTCGCCAATGCCATGCGGCAGGGCACCTGATGATGATAATGATGAATGGGTTTGTGGATCTGATAGCACGACCAGAAGATATAAATGAGTATTAATTTATAAACAAAACACGTGCATACTGCCCCTAGCACCACCGTATTTGTTATCGTCATAGATATCTCCATAATCACTAACGACAGACATGAACACGTTCCTTATAACAACAACAAAATACCAAGTTTCTTTCATTCTCCTATCAGTGTTTATCTTTCATTTTTTTTAGGAAAAAACAGAAAGGAAGAAATTGACTTATTATTCAAATTCACTATGTCTGTGGATAACACAGCTTTCTTTCTCTCTCTTTATGGCTGGATCATATTTTAACTCTGGAGCAACATTTGGAAAAATCTAAATATTCTCAGAGTTCATTAATTAAGTAACAATCAGAGTAATTTTGACTAAACATCTTTGGAACGAGGGGGAGTCAGGATTGTAAAAGTATGCTTAGATGGGTATAGCCCATTAGTTAAGTCACAATCATAACAATTTTGACTAAAATGTTTGAGGAAAGCTTAAGTATTTCTTAGATGAATACTGACAGATGTAAACAAATGTGATTTATGGGGAAGAAAAGAGATATAGTATTCACCACATGAAAAGAAACATGTTTGTTCTAATCAATTCCTTTGAATATGATGCAATGTCATGCTAAAGAAAGAGTCAAAAGTCACAAACTGATATGTTTCACTCACACTCAACTCATACATGTGTGTCAACATGGAAACATGCACATCAATATAATACCCATGTCTTATATTCACCAAGGACAACGATGATTTAGGCAAACTCAAATTAATTCACAGAGATTGACTGATCTGTGTCCAAAGTCACAATTACGTAAAACCAGGCTAAACGTTCAGGAACCGGAATACTGCTTGAATGGCTTGACCAGCTTGTAAAACTAAGGTCAAGGCTCAGGAAAAGAGAGCTTGTTAGTACGACTTGGCAATCTTATTTTCTTTCCACTTAACTTCCATCACATCACGTGTGCTGATATTGACATTCGTACCCACAGGACAGCAACGAAACCTGACCAGTTGCTGTAATTGACACTGGCACGTGCAACACAACGGCATGTGTATGTGGTACGGTGGTGGTATAAGGGCAACCAGGGCAACGTCATTTGTCTGTTGCGAACGGCCACTTATGATCTTGATAGGATGTCAAGCACTTGGCAGAAACAATGAGTAACAGGAAATTACTAGAATTTGAACTCACACCACACAGTGTGAAGGCTTTTTCTCTACCAAAATTTAGTTGACAGACGCACCACTTGGTGGAATACGTAGGAAAAATCACCAACTGAAGTTGCTGTCTCAAAGTTGCGTGGTTTTTAGTTTGTTTCTAACGTGGTTGAAGTATCGTATGTGGTAGGCGTACTGAGCTGTCTTGTAATTACAGTAATGTTTGTTATCATGGCAAAACAGAGCTGTACTAAACTTCCCTGAATTTGTTACTGTTCCATAAAACAAGAACATAATTGATAATCACACATACATATATATATATATATATATATATATATATATATATATATATATATATATATATATATATATATATATAGTGTGTGTGTGTGTGTATGTGTGTGTGTGTGTACATAAACATTCTTCGAGACCTCCAATGTGTCTAGGTAGGTCTTTGTCAAATTAAGTCTAGGTGTGGCGATCTTCGATGCAGAATTATAAATACACTCAATGAAATTAGGCATGACCTGTTAGTTTGTTTTCACTTACAGAGAGGTGAACAATATTACAGATCGATTTTTTTCAGCTATTCTTTGACAAACATTAAAGATAATCAAAAGAAGAAGCAAGTAAGCAGACAAACAAAGCAAAACACACAAACAAACAAAAGGAAACAACAAACAAACAAACGAAAACAAAACAAAACAAAAAAGAACCACAGTGGCCTCCAGTGAAATGTATGGCCCACAAAGGAACCTCCAATATCTGACCAGTTCAATATACAGAATATGACAGACTGCATCATCATCAAGTGCCCTGCCACATGGCGTTGGCGATCATGGCCCTCCATAATTATGCATCTATCCCTTGTTGCCGCAAACACATCTTCCACCCTCTCTGTCCTCAGCCACACTGCAAGTCCGTCCAACATTTTTTCCCTGGGTCTACCTGCTGCTCTCTTTCCCTCCAGCTTTCCTGTTGACAGGATATGGCCAGACAAAACCAGTAAAAAAAATGACAGACTGCAGAAAGGAAAAATCTTGGCATAGCCTGATCATTTTGTGTTAGAGTGGCTTCACTCCCTTGTTTTCTTTATCCATTTCTCAAGGCTTCCTCTTAACTTTCGTCAAATCCCCATACTGACATTTACACCCACAGGACAGCTATAGAAACATGATGCAGTTTGTGTACTTGATACTTGCACGTGCAACAGAGCAGCCTGTGGAAGATGTGTTGGGGAAAGCAGGGCGGCATCATCTGTTGGGATTGGACACTTAGGCTGTTGATAGCATCTCAAGCAGTCCACAGACACAAAAAAAGTCGTGTGTTTAGCAGAGGGTTGCAACAAGTACTGGAAACCTTGCATAGCATTGTGACTTTATTTACCCAACTATCGTGGCCAGGACCACCACAAGGTAAAATAACTAAAACAGAAAAAGAAAAAGAAAAACAGTTAGGGTGCTGAACTCAGCTGATGTGTCTCAAAGATGTGTTGTGTGGTCTTTCGTCTGTTATCTAAGTGGATGAACTGCTATATGTGATAAGGAAGCTGTTATGGACGTTACAACAAAATTAATACTCTTTGACTTTGGGAAAAATCACATTAACTGCGTCAAATCTGTTAAATTTCTAGTCATACATTCAGGAAGTTCTTGATTATCCCTTTTGGTGTTTGTCATGGTGATGATGGATGAGAAAAAAATTCACGCACACGTACACACACACACACACACACACACACACACACATGTATATATATATATATATATATATACATATACATATATACATATGTACATATATATGTATATGTGGGTGGGTGTATATATACATATGTACATATATATATGTATACATACACACACACATATATATATGTGTGTGTGTGTAATATGACGTTAGATATAAATATATAAATGCACAGGTAGAGTGGGGTATAATTCGCTAGCTTGGTCTTGCTGATTAGAAATGCGACACTACTTCTACAGTGATTTTTCAAGTCTTGACAAAATTTACCAGATCAAATCTGGGTAAAACATTTGGTTTAACAAAGGAGTCTTCCATAATAATATGTCTTAACGTGGACTGGCCCATTAAACAACGATCCAATCCATCAATCAACCAAATAAAAGACATCGGCTCCCA
>CM060313.1:85491599-85496599 GCA_030674185.1 Monoplex corrugatus | reverse complement strand
GAGTGTTTGTTCAAAGTCTTTTGATTCCTCGTCATCTCAGCCCACAGACGAAGTGTGAGAAGGTTAGCGGCAAAATACAACACCGATGCTGCTTCCAGATTTCACGGGGCAGTGTTTGGGATTTTTGCATCTATGGTGTACGACGAAAAGTCGGCGCGTGCGTTTTCAGCTTGCCGAGAACCGGTGTAGTACGGTAAAATGTGTACACGGACAGATCAGACTCCGGTTATTTTCTGCACGTGCATAATTAGTTGTGCCCCTGTCCTGTATCGGATATGCAAATGGAAAAATATCATCCACGTTAACCAAACGTGCCATTCACAAGCAAACAACGGGAATACTTTTTTTTTTTACCATTATCGTCAATATTATCGATAACATCATCATCATCATCAACCTCTAAAATCTAACTTCAGAAATAGCTAAACCGAATTTTCGCGTTGGAATTTCAATTTCGTTGTGATAATTGCAGTTCTGCTGCAGCTATCACTAATCATTTCTTACTGATATTTAAAATTGAAATATTGGAAATTATCATTTCTGCACTACAGTCTGTCAGACATGCATTCGAATTGCTATTCATACTGCATAATTCATAACATGATCATAGAATATCACAGAATCCGTATGCTATCTGACAAACTGGCATTGTTCCATTGAAGGTCCGCATTTAAGTTACTTGAAAACTATAACAGTCTTGATCACGTTTGATATAATGAGACCACTTTAGTAGAAGTTATGAGAGCTAATATTTTTCAGCATAAACGTGGAGGCGGTTACTTTTAGTATCATCATTCTATCATTATTGTTATCATTCTTTATTATTCTTTTTGTTGTTAATTTTAATATTACCGTTCTTCTTGTTTTTAATAATACTAATAATAACAATAGTAGTAGTAATAGGTGGTGGTGGTAGTAGTAGTAGTAGTGGTGGTGGTAGTAGTAGTAGTAGGTAGTAGTGTGATTATGAATATGATTATTATTAGAGTTTCATTATCATCATCATCATCATCATCATCATCATCATCATCATTGTCATGATTAGTACGAAGTAAGGGTAGTATTACTATTATTATTATTACCATTACGTTATTATTACTACTACTACTATTATTATTATTACTTCAATTATCATTTTGAATCCCTTCAGAACACATCAGGCAGGGGCCAAAATTAACCATGGTACTTTTACAAAAAAAAATCATATAAAAAAAAGTCTGGAGCAGACCTGGCATAGATTCTCCATTGGACTCTTTCACCACTTTTCAGTGCCACCTTTACGGTTTGGGTGGTACTTTTTCTGTCGTGTATTGTATTGTTGATGTTTAGAAGAAGATAAGTATCTCGGTTTTTGCTTTTGCTTTTTTTTCCCTCGGCCCGATCTGTGTTGTCTTTAAGGTGACATCCGTGGCATTTTGCCTGATGAGGAGAAGATGAAACATACACTAACACCCGAGGAGTGTATTCTTGCACACACACACACACGCACACACGCGCGCACGCGCGCATACACACACATACACACATAGACATACACACACAGACACACGCCACACACACACCGCGTACGCGGGCACGCACATACACACGCACGTACGCAAGCACGCATGCGTGCACTCTCTCTCTCTCTCTCTCTCTCTCTCCGCTAATACACACACACACACACACACACACACGCACGCGCGCACACACACACACACGCACACACACTCACGCACACACACACGCACACACACGCACACACAGGTTGACGCAAGGGTATAGTACGATAGCGTGGAGTAAAGCGTACAGCCCTGTCACGCAGTCTCAACTATAGATGGAACTCCATAGTGTTATGGTTATCATTCTCATCAAAATCATCGCTTTGTTAAAACTGTGCCATTAAGGTGGCGTAGAAAATGGGGAGGTGGGGGGGGGGGAGGTTATCCTAACTAATTTTTAAAACATCCTCTTCGAAACACAACGTGTTCTTCCGTTTTCCCACGTAGCGCATGAAGACGCCGGAAAACCAATCAGCGTTAAGCAAACCGCGAGAGGCCAACAATCACTTTACTTTTTCAGCAACCCACTTGCAAAGTAAAGGAGAAGATACTGAAATCAGCCCATGCTTTTTGTCTGTATGTCTGCTTTATTTTTCAAATCTCACTCAGTGAGAAAAGAGAAGAAAGGATGAGTTCGAACTGTGGCATTTGACTGCCTGCTTTTCCAGGTCTTCACGTTTCTCGTAAAATAAAGAGTGTTCCCAGAGACAATTTTTGGGAGAGAGAGGGGAGAGGGGCCTGTGTAAAAGTATCAGTCTAAGTTAGAGACCCCGTCTTTCCCATTTCAAAGTTTGGGTTAATGAAGTTTGACCGAGCACGGTCCAGTTCTAGCATCACACTGATTTAAACTGAAAACGTTGACCTGTCTGTAATTGGAGTAGGCCTACTTTATCAAATTATTCTTTTTGTGCGACTTTGTAAGATGATCTTTCGTTACTGTGTTTAATCCCCACAAAGTCTGCAAAGAGAAGTTTGGGTATGGATAAAGCTGTTTCTGAAGTAACAGTAACAACCCTATGAAAGATACGCAAAACTTCAACATGGCCGACCATTGAAAACCATCAACACTTATTTTGTCTTCTGTTCAGCATGTGCTTTTTGCCACAAACTAACCTTGGGATCGCCAAGGCCACATATAAGAAGAAATATAAATCAAAAACAAAACAAAAAATTTCAGACTTAAATTGACAGCTAGAATATATCCCAATGTTTATGGGTTGGACTTAACTGTTATAAAATTCTGCTTCACTCCATCAGGAGTAGTGTGTATGTGCCCTTGTGTTGAAAACATTTGCACAGGATGCCAGAAACCCAGAGGGAGTCATGATTGGACAAAGAGTTTTTGTCTCCTCCACTAGATCTTATGTGGTGGTCTAAGCGCAACTTTTTTTCAGGTGAGACGATAAACTGAGGTCACGTGTACAGCACGTACCCAGCGCACGTTCAAGATCTGAAAGCAACAAAGGAGTTGTCCTTGGTAATATTCTGTAGAAAAACAAAATCGTAAGCCGCACGCCGCACTCTTCCTGCGTAGAGCAGCTCCAATTTCACACCGTAAATCTATCGTGACAAGAACAAAGCAAGAGAGAAGGAGAGAGAGACAGAGACAGAGAGAGGGAGGGAGGTAGAGAGAGAGAGAGGGAGGTAGAAAGAGAGAGAAGGAGACAGACAGACAGGGAGGAAGAGAGAGAGAGAGGCAAACAGACAGACAGACAGAGAGACAGACAGCCATAGACAGACACAAAGAAAGAGACACAGAGAGAGACAAAGAGAGGGAGAGGAGAGAGAGAGAGGAAGAGAGAGAGACAGAGAGACAGAATGCAAAAAAACAAAAGAAAAGAAAAACAGACAGACAAGAAAGAAAAGAAAAGAAAGCAAGTGAAAAGAAACACAGTAAATACAAACACATGATAATAACATTGCCAACAGTTGTCAGACAGCAAAGAAATAGCTGTGTGGCTTAAAACTTGACTTGACTTGACTTCACTTTAATAATATTTTCCTCAAAGCTCCCCCCCCCCCCCACCCAACACACTGGGGTACCGTTTACAAGCTTGGGTGAACGTTTTGATGAGGGTCCCATTTCATGGCTCCATGTTCCGCTCAAATATTATGGGAGAAGGTTGCTAGAGTCATTAACAAATGCTCCTGGCCTGGTGAGAAGACCCGGGCCCTGTAGACCACTTTCTCTCTGCAGGTTTCCTGTTCAGGGATTGACATAAGTTTGGCCACAGACATCATCATTGTTCGGATGGAGAACGGGGCTTAAATTAAACATCGGTAGAGAACGTTTGGGACCATCTTACTCACGTTTTGATTTTATCAAGATTTTGCGCTATATAAATATTGTAATTATTTAAATTATTGTGTTCAAACGCGTATGTGTATGCCACAGCACGCACGTACCCGTGTGTGTGTGCAAATGCAGATACTGACTTAACGCACTTATTCGAAGATGTTTCCTTTATGTCAAGATTAAAAAAAAAAAAAAGTTAGTTTGCATGCTTAAAACGAAAATACATAAATAGAACAGTTGATGTTTTTAATACCTGGGAATTTTCTTTATTAGATGAACAGCTAGATTTAAAGAGGTTTTTATGCTGCTGATGTAGACGATGTTTTCCGATTATGTGTGGTCTTGCGATTATTTTCAGCACTTGCATCATGCTTCATGCAATATTTGTGAGAACAGTAGACACACAATCACACAACAGAAAGACACACAGACAGTAAGACATAAAAAGACAGACAGACAGATAGATTAATAGATAGATAGACAGACAGACAGATAGATAGATAGATAGATAGATAAACAGACAGATAGATAGATAGATAGATTGATGGATAGATAGAGTAATACATAGACAGATAGATAGATAAATAAATAGATGGATATAGATAGATAGATAGATAGATAGATATGCATGTAGAGAGAGAGAGGGAGGGGGGGGGGGGCGGAAGAGAGAGAGAAACTGCCAGAGAAAGAGACACAGAAAGATAGAGAAATAGACAGGGACATATGAAAGTATGAAAGAGAGAGAGACAGACAGACAGACAGACAGACAGACAGAAATTATTTCGTTCTTATCCCTACTTTTCTTTATATACCATGACAACAACGTAAAGAAAATAACTCAAACTCTGAGAAAGAAAACCTGTATTACTTTTCTTGGACTGAAATTATTTGGCCATTTAATTTCGTGGTCTCCAGGTCTTTTTTTTTTTAAATCATTATTGTTGTTGTTGCCTATAAAAGCATTATTCTTGTTGTTATTCCCTACAAAATTATAGTGGCTGCTGTTGTTTGGTGTTTTCTATCAAGAAAGAGGTCAAGTTGTAAATGGTTTGATTAACTTGTTTAGGTTGAGAGAAAGAGAGAAAGTCAGGGAGAAACGAAACAAAAGAAGGACTGAGAGAGAGAGAGAGAGAGAGAGAGAGAGGAGCGAGAGAGAGAGAGAG
>CM060313.1:85456599-85471599 GCA_030674185.1 Monoplex corrugatus | reverse complement strand
AGAAAGTAAAGAGGGTGACAATATTGACTGCTTGACAAAATTGCTTTCGTGTCGCCTCCAATACGTTGTTCCTTTGTCTTCAAGGTCTAGTGGTTGAGTTGAAAAACCTGATTCACCGGTTAAGAGTTGTATGTTTGATGAGTGAGGTGTGAAACGGAGATGTTGGGTTTCACTGCGAGACTGGCTTGTTTGATTTTGACGGTATTTGTATAGTCGTGTTATAGGCCAGAGCCTAGGGTAGAACAAAACCGAACATATCTAGGGGAGACAGAGGTAATTTCATTGAAGAAGTAGGAGGAAGGAGACAACTCTGGGGTAGGCTGATGATAATCTGTTAGACAAATACGATACTGATGGCTGATGATTTGGGTTAATTTAACCTTTTGACTACCGCACCCTATCTACCAACTGCAAAAACTTAATCGTTTGACTGCCACGTCCTATCCACCAGCTTCCTGCAAGAAGCTGATGGATAGGGTGAGGGAATCAAAGAGTTGAATTTTTGCTTTGCTACCATGGTTGGCAGTACAGGATGCTGGTGGACAGGGTACGGGATTCAAAGGGTTAAAATCGTTTGAAGAAGATCGTGGAGGCTGTGGTCTTGTTATCGATCAGCTGCTGATAGGTTAAGAGTTAACACTTCAGTGTAAGCGTCGTGAAAATTAATTGTTTTTCATATGAACTTTAATTTTGTCCATTTGTTTGCCTCACTCTTTCCCTTTTCCTCCAACGCAAGCTTCTTATGTGTTTACTATGCGTATGTGTGTATGTATATATGTATATATGCATGTGTATATGTGTGTGTGTGTGTGTGAGTGTACATATGTGTATGTGTGCGTTGTGTGTGTGTGTGTGTGTGTGTGTGTGTGTGTGTGTGTGTGTGTGTGTGTGTGTGTGTGTGTGTGTGTGTGTGTGTGTGTGCGTCATTACAAAATGTTGTGTTAAGTCAAGTGATCTTGTGTAAACTTAGGTCTCTTTAGTGAAAATGTATGATGGAATCTCCCTTCGATCTGGCGGATGAGTAGACATTCTGGTCCCTTATCATCTGGTGTTGGTCTTCATTTTGGGCTATAGGACCTATCCAGAAAGCACATGTTCTTCTACAGGAGCTGCATGGGAAACAACTGCTTTCCCTGGGTCCCCCTTCTGTTGAATGGCAACTGATATGCGCTGTTCAAATGTGATTGTGCCTTCTCGCATATTGTCGTCGCCAGCTTGTTTTGTTGTTGAGCAGTGTCTTCCTGGTCGGTGATGTTGATGCCACACACAGCTGATGGATGAGCTGGTCTTAAGAATACCCTCCTATGTCTTTAGTGGTTTTCCAGTAATCGAGGATTGACAACCATAACCAAGTATCTCGATTTTCTGACAGTTAACAGGAGAGATTTTTAACTGGGTTTTCGGGGAGAGGTAACATCTTTATTTTGATATACTGGTTTTGGTTTGATTAAAAACCGATCAAAAATCAATAGCATGGCAAAAACAAAGTTCACCGAGTGAAAGATCACATTAAAAGCAACAGTTCAGTGTAAAAAGTGAAATTTGAGAAAAAAGTGAGCTACTGGGTTCTGGCTGTCAACCCTCGCCATGGTCTTGGTATTCTTGCTTCAGCTGTCCATACAAAAGTATCTCTGGGATGAGAATCTCTTCTATACAAACGTGTGTCCTGTCCAACGAAGCTGTCAACCATGTTAGCAAAGCAAAAACTTAACCATTTGACTAGCTCAGCCTATCCATCAGCTTCCTGCAAGAAGCTGGTGGATAGGGTGAGGGAGTCAAAGGTTTAAGTTTTTGCAGTTGGTGGATAGGGTGCGGGAGTCAAAGGGTTAATCTTATATTCCTAGTTTTCTTGTGTTTCTAGTTTTCTTTTTATAATAAACGTTCTTTAGTTTATAACGTCTTAAAACAAGTAGCTAAGTGTTTTGATTTCATTATTCGTACATTTGTTTTGATTCATCCTTAACAAGTAGATTTTAGTAACGGCAGACATGGAATATTGACTAAACACTATTACATTGTGTCCTTCTCTTTACCGTGAAAATAAACTCTAATCAACTCCTCTCTCTCTCTCTCTCTCTCTCTCTCTCTCTCTCTCTCTCTCTCCTCTCTCTCTCTCTCTCTCTCCGTCTTATTTTTGTTTAATTTTGATTCTTCTTTAACTCACAAATAGATTGTAACAACAGCAGACATGCAAAATTGACTAAACAGTATTACATCATCTTCACCGTTAAAAGATAAACTCTAATCAACTCTGTCTCTCTATCTGTCTGTCTGTCTCTGTCTGTCTGTCTGTCTCTCTGTCTGTCTTTCTGTCTGTCTGTCTGCCTGTCTGTCTGTATTCTTTTCGTTTTTTGATTCATCTTTAACAAGTAGATTTTAGCAACGGCAGACATGGAAAATTGACTGAACAGTATTATATTATGTCATTTGTTGTCTTTACCGTTAGAAAAAAAATTCTAATTAACCCCCCCCCCCTCTCTCTCTCTCACTCACTTTCTCTCTCTCTGTCTCTCTATCTCTCTGCCTCTGTCTCTCTCTCTTTTTCTCTGTCTCTCTAGCTCTCTCTCTCTCTGTGTCTCTCTCTCTCTTTATCTCTCTCACTCACTTTCTCTCTGTGTCTCTCTATCTCTCTGTCTCTGTCTCTCTCTCTCTTTTTCTCTGTCTCTCTTGCTCTCTGTCTCTGTCTCTGTCTCTCTCTTTCTCTCTTGTCTTCTGTCTTCTCTGTCTCTGTCTCTGTCTCCTCTCTTCTCTTCTCTTCTCTCTCCTCCTCACATCTCTCACATCCTCCCCCCCCCCCCTGCCTCTTTCGTCACGTCAACAGCGAAGAAACATCTGCAACGTCCACACAGGAGGAGGGGGGGGGGTAGTGCATGCAATGAGCTCACTGTTGAAATCGGGAACACATCATTAAAACGCCTCCCCTATCACCGGCACAGATTTGAACGCACACACCCTGTCATTATGGGCGGCAATCGGCACCTTTGGGGTCCGCCGACTCAGCCACCCACAATTCCACCCACAGTTTGACCATCACACGCATTTAGGGGGGTGGGGGTGGGGTGAGGGGGTGAGGGTTATCTGTCACCCTGCTATTCTGTCTGTTTGTCAAAGTTTGGTGTGATTGTGTTAGCGACTTCATTCTGTTTCTTTGTCTGTCAGTGCATGGCCGTGTCTCTCTCTGTTTCTTGTTCCGACTTTCTGTCTCTCCGTCTCTGTCTCTGTCTCTGTCTCTGTCTCTGTCTCTGTCTCTATCTCTCTCTCTGTCTCTTTCTCTCTCGCTTCTCTCTCTCTCTCTCTCTCTCTCTCTCTCTCTCTCTCTCTGTCAACAGATTAAGTCTCCCTCTATTTCTAGTCATTTGTAACAGAATTTATGTCTGTTTCTCTGTCTGTATGTCTGTCTGTCTCTGTCTGTCTGTCTGTCTCTCTCTCTCTCTCACTCTCTCTCTCTGTCTCTATCTATCTATCTCCCTCACTCGCTGTCTTTAAACGGGTGTATAATGTGTGTATGTGTGTGAATGCTTGTGTGTGTATGAGTAACTGTATACGTGTGTGTATTTGTGTGCGAATGTGTGCAAGTGTGTGTTTTTGTGTGTGTGTGTGTGTGTGAGAGAGAGAGAGAGAGAGAGAGAGAGACACACACACACAAAGAGAGAGAGAGAGAGAAAAGAGAGAGAGAGAGAGAGAGAGAGTGTGTGTGTGTGTGTGTGTGTGTGCGTGCGTGCGTGCGTGCGTGCTTGACCATGTGCGTGCATGAATGTTATCGCAATCTTTTTCTTCTTCTTAACACTTCAGTGCTTTAATCTCTCTTCTCTCTCTCTCTCTCTTCCTCTTCTTCTCTCTCTCTCTCTTTCTCTCTCTTCTCTCTCTCTCTCTTCTCTCTCTCTTCTCTCTCTCTCTCTCTCTTTCTCTCTTCTCTCTCTCTCTTCTCTTCTCTCTCTCTCTCTCTCTCTCTCTCTCCTCTCTCTCTCTCTCCTCTCCTCTCTCTCTCTCTCTCTCTCTCCACCCCAAAGCCCTTTTATCTTCTTCACGCTCCTTCAAGTTCCTTGCCCTAAGATCTCCTTAGTGCGGAAAGTTTGCAAGTTTCTATAAAGACTTTGTTTGCCTCTTCTTTGGATTCAGTCGTTCCCCCTCCCCTTCATTGTAGTGCTAGTCCTCAGTCATTTCCCTTTAGCAGTAATATGCTCATCGTCAGTACATTGTGAAACCCGACTATTTCCAAACAGAGACTTGCCGAGGGTCATAATATTCCAATTTGTTTTGTAATCCAGCTGTGAGAAACCCCATCATTTACTGATCTGCAGATGGGAAACATTTCTGGTTGGTCTGTAGAGCAGCAACCCCTTGTTACTTAGTTATTTCTGTTTAAAACCCGGCCGGCTGCGAAGAGCCATATCAGGGCTTTAAGCGTTTCGAAATATAAACAATACTTCAACAGGAAACACCAAAAAAAAGGAGAAGAAAATAATGTACACATATCAATGCATTCGCGTACATAATCCAAGGAGATGCCCTTAGCGTTGACCATTCCGTCCATTTTAACACACAGGGGATTTTTAAAAAAACATACCTGAAAACAAATTTGAATATAACTAAGGACACTAAAACATATATAAAAACGGGCCTAAATTGCCTGATATTGCTTCCGCATACCGGTATCACATTTCCCTACAGCCAAAAATTCACGTAATACATGTAACCAATTACCACTCCCGAGAGAAGGTACGTAAGTAAGACTTTATCGAACACATACAGGTGAATGGACCAGCAAGGCCGAAAATGATTTGAAGAAATGCCAGAAAGCAAAGGAACAAGGCAGAAAAAAAGACAGTGACACGAAAAGAGGAAATTTCTAGCACAGAATTTCCAGAAGGTAGGGATACTATTTACACTGAAAGATCCCCCGGTATCCCCACTGGAGGAAGCAGCAGCGTTAATGTCAAGGCAACTTCATCATTAAGACGGCCGGCCAAAGTAGGTGTAGTAAACAAGTGATGGCTATTGCTTGGCCCTTCCTGAATGCCAATGCAGTGTGATGATTAATTAATTAATTAATATGGTCATAGTTAATTGCAGTTGGCATGCCTCTTCCGTGTCTTTGCCAAGTCACTGTCGTTTTTTTTTATGCTAAGCATCAAGTATACATATATTTGTGTATAATAATAATAATGATGATGATATTAAAAATGATGATGATGATAATAATAATAATGTTAATGATCATACTACTACTACTACTACTACTACTACTACTACTACTACTACTACTACTACTACTACTACTACTACTACTATTACTACTACTACTACTACTACTGGTAGTAGTAGTAAGAAGAAGAGGACATTTGTAATTTCCAGGGTACAGACATAAGCACAATAACGCTTGTTTACATCGAGAGAGAGAGAGAGAGAGAGAAACAGACAGACAGACAGACAGACAGAGACAGACAGAGACAGACAGAGACAGACAGAGACAGACAGAGACAGAGAGAGACAGAGACAGAAAGACAAAGACAGAAAAAAAGAGAGACAGAGAGAAGGAGAGGGTGTGTGAGAGAGAGAGAAAGAGACAGACAGACAGACAGAAACAGAGACAGAGACAGAGAAGAAAGACAGATAGACAGAGCCAGCCAGCCATACGCCCAATCACACAGCCTTTTCACAGAAAAGGATCTGGGTCGATTGAGAGAGAAGAGGAAGAAGAAGAAGAAGAAGACAACGATGGAGCTCATCATTTAGACACTAATCAGCTCTAGTGGGCAGTCATCCACATGATGAACAGTAGGACAGAAGTGTGTGCGGAACTGAGCGGACCAGCCTGCAAAACGCCTTCAGAGGCTGCTGGCGCTGAAAGCAGATTGCGACGTGCCAGGACCCACCCGTTAACCCTTTCACTTCCTCACCATCTTCTTCTTTTGTTGTTGCTGCTGCTGCTGCTGCTCCTATCCTCTACTATTATCATTAATTGTGTTCCTTTTTTGAAGGGAAGATACACAGTTACACGTGTCCCCTGCATGTAACCAAGATTATTCCAGCGATAGGCTGAGAAATTACCAGTATACAATAAAGACTAGGTGAAATATAGTCTAGGTAGGACCTCAGGACCTGGCCAGCTCGTGTGTTTATGTGCAGGCTGAAGGCATGTGCCATGATCACCTTACGTATACGTGGTACCTGTGACGTTAGTGAATATGGAATTCGATCCGAGCGCGGAGTCGTCATCTTTAGAATCTGAAACTGAAGCTAATTCATTTATTTATTCATTAACTTATTCATTTACTCGTTCATTTATCTACCTATCTAGCTATTTATTTCATAATCATTGTTTTTTGAAGTGCTAGGTACTTTACGTGATTTCATTGTCATGATATTTTACGAGATACTATTCATAATGTATCTTCCTTTAGCTGTACTTTTGTCTGTAAACAAATGTTATGTGTATAGATTAGCACCGGCAAGTTTGAAAAATAGCTTGTAGTCAATAGCTTTTACCGTTGGAAAATAAAGCGTCATTGTTAGTATCATTGGCATTGTCTCTCTCTGTGTATCTGTCTGTCTGTCTCTCTCTCTGTGTCTGTCTGTCTGTCTGTCTCTCTCTCTCTGTCTGTCTGTCTCTCTCTGTCTGTCTGTCTCTCTCCCTGTCTCTCTTTCTGTCTCTGTCTGTCTGCTTCTCTCTCTCTCTCTCTCTCTCTCTCCCCTCTCTCTCTCTCTGTACTTGGAACTATAAACAAATGTTATGTATATAGATGAATAACGGCAACTTTGAAGAAATGGCTTCTAGTCAGTAACTTTCAACGTTGGAAACTAAAGCATCATTATCATTGTCATTGTTATTGTCCCTCCTATCAACCAACTACTTTTCCAAGCCTCATCAAAACCGTTCCATTCCTTTTCTCCTTTATAACCACCAGTTTCTGCGTTTGCAGGATGCTGGTGGATAGGGTGAGCTTGAGGGACAGAGAAAGAGTTAAAAGCTGGACACAAGATTCCCAGCAAATTGGCATATCGGCACTCCTCCCAGAACATAGGGCGAGGCTGTGATTAGCACGAACCGGGAGGGTATAGGGGCGGGGCTGGAGGGACGGCCTCTACTTGCCTGCCTCAATCCGAGAGTGCGGCCGTTGTTATCCGATCATCGGCAAATTGGCCTTTGCCGGGACGAGAGGTCCTCTCCTGACGCTGCGCCGCAGTCCGAAACCGTTCAGCCTTGTAATCTCGTTGCCTCCTATTCTTTTGACTTCTCTCTTCACTTCAGGTTCAGGTTAGGAAGAGCGTTGGGGAGTGGGGATAAGGTGGGGGTAGCGGTAGGGGTGGAGTGGCAGAACAGATGAGAGCCGTGGTTCGCTTACACGCTCCGGATACGAAACCTCCTCTCAATGAAGCCAGCCTCGTTTACTGTTTTTATTTGACTCCCGGTAACCCCCTCTCTGTGTCTTTTCTACGGGGTGGAAAAGCTCGCGTGGGTTGAATTTTTATAGTCCATCTCGATCTTCTTTCGTTGGTGAGAGACCTGATGCTGTTTTGTAGCGGCGCTGGGAGGCTTGTTTTGCATGATTTGTGTCGGACAATGAGAACGTGGGGGACGTCAAGCTGTTGGGTCCACGTTGGCATACAGGGCGTGTGTTACACACGCTGATTTGACAGGCAGCCAGCTCATGATTACGGACGGTGCTTGTCACCAAAGCACCCAACTCAGCAGCAAAGCACTCCTCCCCATGGGGGTTTTCCACCCACCCCAGAGTTCTAAACTACAAGTCTGCGGGCTTTTCACAGGTGGGCGGAAGCTCAGACCTAAGTGCCTCTTTGGCGGAAGTGGGAGGCATTGTGGGTAAGCGAAACAGGCTGATGACAAAGATGGCGGTGATGATACTCGAAAGGGCTGGTGTTTTTCATCAAGAACGCTGCCTACAGGGCGAGTTGTTCAAACTTTTGGCGGCTTTTAAAAGCAGCCTCGTTAAAATTCACAGGCTTCGAGTGCTCGTTAATTTGCCGGGTAATGGACTAGTTTTTGTCGACGGCAGTGAGAGTGGGTATGTATCTTGTTAGCTGGTAGTTGGAGCTGATATTAGGTGGTGGGAGTATTTTGAAGCTGTCAAATGAGAGGGGTTGACATTTGCGACTTCAAACAATTCTCTACTTCCAGCGGATAACACAGCTGCCTTAGAAAGTCCTCATCTTAAAATTTCACGCCATTCTCTAAGGTTTGAAAATTAAACTCTTGTGACCGTCTGTTTTCATTGAAACATGTTTGAGTACATTACCGGTGAGTGTGTGTGTGTGTGTGTGTGTGTGTGTGTGTGCGTGCGTGCGTGTGTGTGTGTGTGTGTGTGCATGTGTGTGTGTGTGTGCGTGTGTGCGTGTGTGTGTGTGTGTGTGTGTGCGTGTGTGTGTGTGTGTGTGTGTGTGTGTGTGTGTGTGTGTACTTTTCTGGTCTCTTTTTGCTTGTTTGCTTCCTCATCCGTGTGTTTGATTGCTTATCAGGGTATTGCTGTTTGTTTAAATGACATGGACAATATATCAGTTTTATGTTCAAAATGGTAATTCCATATGTTATGTATCAGGTTATCAGGGACAAGAGAGTTCAAATACGATAAACCACATAAATAAATGGATAAATACATAAAATTTGGTCTATAATGAGTTTTATTTTGTTTCTTGCTTTTTACATCTTGCAGCCACGTTAGTACTGTCCAATGTTGACAAGGGAGATGCTGTTTATATATATATATATATGTATGTATGTATAATATATATATATATGTGTATATGTATATATGTATATATATATATATATACACACATATAAACATGTGATATTGACTGGCACTGTCCACCATAATAGAATAGGAAACTATGGCTTCCTGTTTTGGCAGATTCTGTGTTTTTAAAGACTGATGATGATAGATTTGGCTTTCTACTTTCAGGCTTGCCCATTTCAATTTTATCCGTCTAATTCTCAGTTATTTGTCATTAAAACATGTGTTACCAATTTTCTTTTTTCTTTTTTTTTTGGGGGGGGGTGGGGGGCTTTTCTAAACGCTAAATGTTTCTGTTTCAGGATCTCAGGATCTTTGGCAATCTTCTCTTTGGCAGCCCAAGAACAGTAACTCCCCATTATCATTGTTGTCTGTCTTGTCTCCTCTGCACTATCAACTTTTATTAGGAATATGACATTACAACCATTGGATGGCTATCTCCGAGGCCTAAAGCATAACCATCAGACCAAAAGCAATGCTTGAACCTGGCCGACTTTGACATGGCAAACATCGGGACAGTTTCAGTTTCAGGTTTTTCAAGACGACGTCTCCGCGCTCGGAATGAATTCCATACGCACTGACGTCTCTGGTGCCACGTGATGGAGAAGATCCAAAATGATCATGGCACGAACCTTAAGCCTGCACATAAAACCATGAGCTGGTCACGCATACAGACAGAAACCCCACCGCCAGCCCTCAGCAGGTATGAATAGATGAAGACAGACGAGATAACTTTGGAACTACGAGAACTTAAAGGGAAGGAGGGGTTTTGGCGGGGGATGCGGGGGGGGGGGGGATGGGGAGGGAGAAGATCAGCCTGTAGATGCAACATTTCAGTAATTACCTTGCCAGCTCCATCTACCTTTTGCCTACAAACATTTAGCCAGGTGTGCTGTGATGTTTGGGTGTACGCCAATAAACAGTTGTCACCCCTTCGGGGCTGTTGTTTGTTGTTGGCCCTTAATCCTTCATAGCACGGACCCCCTCATAGTCAGGAATGGGAAATAAGCAAAGGGTGAAATTGTACAGAAGCCTTTCCAGGTAGGAAGGAAACGTGCCATGTTTAAGTGTGAGTATGATGAGTGTACCTGTGTATTTGTGTGTGTGCGTGTGTGTGTGTGTGTGTGTGTGTGTGTGTGTGTGTGTGTGTATGTGTGTGTGTGTGTGTGTGTGTATGTATGTGCATATGTGCATGTATGTGTGCATATATGCGTGTGTATGGTGTATGTGCATAAATACATGTATGTGTATATATGTATGTGTGTATATATATATATAGTACATATATGTATGTATACATATATACATATGTATATACATATATATATATGTATGTCTATCTATCTATGTATATAATTATATATATACACACACACACACACATATATATATATATATATATATATACATATATATATATATATGTGTGTGTGTGTGGTGTGTGTGTGTGTGTGTGTGTGTGTGTGTGTGTGTGTGTGTGTGTGTGTGTGTGTGTGTGTGTGCATGTGAGAGAGAGAGGGACAGACATACAGACAGAGAGCATCCAGACGATGCTTCTGTAGGGAGAGCTAAAGGAAAATACCATGACCTGGAAAGACCACTAAATCGATAAAACTACAGTCTCAAAGCCAGCTACATCAGCTGTGACTCCCAGCACCACAAACTGGGAAAACATTGCTTGTATCAGAATAGGCTGGCGACAGCAGATCATCATCATCATCATCATCATCATCATCATCATCATCATGTGCTCTGCCGCATGGTGTTGGCGATCATGGCCCTCCACATGAATCTATCCCTTATCGCTGCAAGTACATCTTCCACGTCTGTCCTCAGCCACCTTGCAAGTCCGTCCAATATTTTCTTCCTGGGTCTACCTGGTGTTCTCTTACCCTCCAGCTTTCCTGTTGTGACCATGTGCTCTAATTTCCCTTTTCCTCATAAAATGGCCTATAAATGTTGCTCGTCTTTTCTTAATCTTATTTATCAATGATCTTCTTGTGTCTGCCTCTATCAAGACTGTCTCGTTTGTTTTCTTTGCTGTCCATAGAACTCTCAACATTCTTCTTTAGAAACCACATCTCGGCTGCCTCAATCTTGTTCTGGCTTTGCGTGTTGACTGTCCATGCCTCACAACCGTATAACAGTATTGGTTCCATATAGCATTCAAAAACTGTCTTCCTGATGTTAATTGACAGGCTTTACAGCAGTACATGCAAGGCGCAATCACATGTGAACAGAGCAAAACAGCTGTTGTTGATTCAACAGGAGGACCAGAGGAATTAGAACCCAGGGCCACAAGACTCTTTCTCATGCAGTGCCTGCAGAAGAGCATGTGCCTCCAGGACTGATCTTGTATGGATGGCACATAAAGATCCATGCCAGGTCATCAAGGACCAGTGCGTCTAGTCATCCTTTGGATCAAGGGGAAATGACAGATGATATAGGACCAGTATATCTATTCATCCTTTGGATCAACGGGAAAAATGTCCGGTTTTATAGGACCAGTATATCTATTCATCCTTCGGACCAACAGGAAAATGTCAGATGATAAAGGACCAGTATATCTATTCAACGGGAAAAATTCAGGTGATAAAGGACCAGTATATCTATTCATCCTTTGGATCAACGGGAAAATGTCAGGGCATAAAGGACCAGTATATCTATTCATCCTTTGGATCAACGGGAAAATGTCAGGGCATAAAGGACCAGTATGTCTATTCATCCTTTGGATCAACGGGGAAATGTCAGTGATAAAGGACCAGTATGTCTATTCATTCTTTGGATCAACGGGAAAATGTCAGTGATAAAGGACCAGTATGTCTATTCATCCTTTGGATCAACGGGGAAATGTCAATGATAAAGGACCAGTATATTTGATTAACGGGAAAAATTCAGGTGATAAAGGAACAGTATGTCTATTCATCGTACGGATCAACGGGAAAATGTCACGTGATAAAGGAACAGTATATCTATTCATCCTTTGGATCAACGGGAAAATGTCAGGGCATAAAGGACCAGTATGTCTATTCATCCTTTGGATCAACGGGAAAATGTCAGGCATAAAGGACCAGTATGTCTATTCATCCTTTGGATCAACGGGAAAATGTCAGGCATAAAGGACCAGTATGTCTATTCATCCTTTGGATCAACGGGAAAATGTCAGGCATAAAGGACCAGTATGTCTATTCATCCTTTGGATCAACGGGAAAATGTCAGGGCATAAAGGACCAGTATGTCTATTCATCCTTTGGATCAACGGGAAAATGTCAGGGCATAAAGGACCAGTATGTCTATTCATCCTTTGGATCAACGGGAAAATGTCAGGGCATAAAGGACCAGTATATCTATTCATCCTTTGGATCAACGGGAAAATGTCAGTGATAAAGGACCAGTATGTCTATTCATCCTTTGGATCAACGGGAAAATGTCAGGTGATAAAAGACCAGTATGTCTATTCAGTAATTGTTCAACGGGAAAATGTCAGTGATAAAGGACCAGTATGTCAATTCATCCTTCGGAGCAACGCGAAAATGTCGGGTGATAAAAGTCCCGTATATCTATTCATTCGTTGGATCAACCGGAAAATCCATCATCATCATCACCATCATGGTTGTGTGTGAAAGACGAAATAGTGTGTGGTGTGTGTGTGTGTGTGTGTGTGTGTGGTGTGGTGTGTGTGTGTGTGTGTGTGTGTGTGTGTGTGTGTGTTGTGTTCTTCTTCTTCTTTCTTGATTAACGTCTTTTCACTATGAGTGATATTAGACGTGTGTGTGTGTGTGTGGTGTGTGTGTGTGTGTGTGTCTGTGTTAACCTTATGGGCGGTATATGTATATGTGTGTGATGTATGTGTGTGTGTGTTTGTATGTAAAAGGGAAATGGAATGAGTATGGCTATTTGTGTTCGTCTAAATATGCGTTTATGTTTGTGTGTATGTGTGTGTGTATCTGTCTGTCTGTCTGTCTGTGTGTGTGTCTGTCTGTTTGTCTGTCTCTCTATGTCTCTGTCTCTGTCATTGTCTCTCTCTCTCTCTCTCCTCTTCGTGCTGTCATAATATATTGATACACACCGTGTAGGGGCATTATATTTTACTTGAATTTATATAGACCCTCCATGGGCGAAAGGTGGATGTAAAACTGCATCAATGTGCTTGTGCCTCTGTCCCCCCTTTCAAAAAGAATGTTCTTGTCTGTGTGCGTGTGTCTTCGTTCTTGTGTGTGTGTGTATGTGTGTGTATGCGTGCGTGTGTGTGTGTGTGCGTGTGTGTGTGTGCGTGTGTGTGTGTGTGTTGGTGCGTGTGTATGGCTGTGCTGATGCGTATGTATGTGTGTGTGTGTTGGTGCGTGCGTGTGTGTGTGTTGGTGTGCGTGCGTGCGTGTGTGTGTTGGTGTGTGCATATATTTATGTGAATGTGCGAGGAACATGTTTTCTTCATGCAGTTCGTGCAAACCTTTCCTCAATCCTCAATTCTCCCTCATGTGGTGTAGCCTACATAAGGCGAGCAGACCTTAGTGTATACATATATATATATCACCATCACCACTACCACCACCACTACCACTGCCACAGACACCACCAGCCAAAGCAAGGCAAAAAAAAAAAAAAAAAAAGGCTTATACACACAGGAGGCAGCTAGCTAACGGTAAAAATGTGCCACACACAAAACACGGCAGCTGTCAATACAGCTCCGTTAGTGAACTACAAACACTTCGCCCCTCCGTTTATTTCCCCTGCTTAAATTATTTTTGTTTTGCGCCCGAGACAGTTTGGGCGGCTGACAAAGTTGTCGGGTGACCTTTGAGGCTGTGAGGAAGGCAACACGTTTCCCCCACCGTCTTGTTATCTGTAGCAGATCACACGTGCGACAACAACACTTTGCGAGAGGGCTAATCTTTGCTGTACCTTTGCCGGTGTAGCAGGGAAAAATGTATACCCCACGTGTGAAATTGTTTCTTTGGTATGTAAGATTATATTGCGACCTTGACGAAAGTGTACTTTATCCAGACTAACTGAAAAGACGAAAGATGTATCAAAATCAGCTGGAAAGATGAAAAATGTATCAAAACAACTGGGAAGACAAAAAGAATGTACAATCCATGTTTGAAATGTTCTTTGGTGTATATGTGTGGCCTGGACAAGAATGTATCTTATGCATATCAACTGGCTGGCCATGATGAGTTGTGTTCTGTAATCAGATTTGTTTTCACTTTACAGCAAAACCATCATGAGAAACCAAGATGAATGACCTTGGATAAAAGTTGATTGAAGAATGATAAACAACATTCGTTACGCAGATGACACCGTGCTAATTGCAGAAAATGAAAAAGACATACCAAACCTTGTGAATATAATAGAAACAGCAAAAATAAAGGGCTGGAGCTAAATAGCAAGAAGACGGAAGTTATGGTAATCAGTGAAAAAACAAGAAATCCCCTCATGCAAAATAACAGTAAATGGCAAAACTTTGAGACAGGTTGATAAGTTAAAATTTCTGGGAACGGTCATCTCACCAGACAGTAGACGCACATCAGAAATAACTAGCAGAATCAGCCAAGCTAAAACAGCATTCAGCAAGATTAAAAGCGTTCTTTTCAACAAATGCCTGTAAATTAACACCAGGAAGAGTTCTTGAATGTTACATAGAACTGATACTGTTGTACGGTTGTTAGGCGTGGACAGTCAACGTGCAAAGTCAGAACAAAATTGAGGCAACTGAAATGTGGTTTCTGAGAATAATGTTGAGAGTTCCATGGACAGCAAAGAAAACAAACGAGACAGTCTTGATGGAGACAGACACAAGAAGATCATTTAATAAAGAAGATTAGAAAAAGAGAAGCAACATTTATATGACATTTAAATGAGGAAATGGGAATGAGAGCACCTGGTCACAACAACAAAACTAGAGGGAACGAGAACACCAGTAGATCCAGGGAGAAAATATATAACGGGGGACTTGCAGGGTGGCTGAAGACAGAGAGGGTGGGAGATGTACTCGCAGCAACAGGGGATAGGTTCGTGTGGAGGGCCATGATCGCCAAAGCCATGTGGCAGGGCACATGATGATGATGACATCAACTGGGAAGACATTGCCCACAACAGAATATGCTGGCATCAAGAACTGTGCATGCAGGTCACAATCATGTTTGAACAATGCAGAGCAGTTGTTGTTCGACAGAAGAGCGACCGCCAGAAGCAGAATCCAAGGTTTGCAGCATTCCTTCCTATGTAGTACCTGCGGGTGGGCTTG
>CM060313.1:85444099-85451599 GCA_030674185.1 Monoplex corrugatus | reverse complement strand
GGCCTTGTTGACACCAGGATACATTATGATAGTTAGCGTAGAGTACAGCCCGGTCACGCAGTGTCAATCCTAGAGAGAACTCCACAGCATCATGATTATCATCCTCATCCACATCATCATCATCGCATCGTAAAAAAGAAAAAACAAAACAAAAAAAACAGTGCCAGCTTTTGTGTCCATTAAGGTGGCGTAGAAAATGGGACGAAAAAAAAAAGGTGAGCACAAAGGTAACCTCCCTGAGTGCGATGATCCTTAGAAAAATATATTTTAAAAAAGTCGATAAAATGTAGAAATTGTTCCACTGACGATCAGAGTACATTCAGGGAATTTTTACTAAAAATGTCAGTTTTGGGGGGGCTCCAATCTCGAAATAATTTTCGAAACGTACGAGAATTTCTTTTATTTGAATATGTTTATGTCATATGCAAGGACGAATATTTCCCAACTCGTTGATTTATTTTCTTTTTCAGTATATGAAGGAACTGGACAATGATCAACAGATTTGTTATGAGTGTGTATTATTGATAGGTGGTATATAAAGTGTTGGGGTTTAACCCTTTGACTCCCGCACCCTATCCACCAACTGCAAAAACTTAACCCTTTGACTCCCTCACCCTATCCACCAACTGCAAAAACTTAACCCATTGACTCCCTCACCTTATCTACCAGCTTCCTGCAGTGAGGATAGGGTGAGGAAGTCAAAGGGTTAAGTTTTTTTTTGCTTTGCTGGCATGGTTGACAATGCAGGATGCTGGTAGACAGGGTGCGGGAGTCAAAGGGTTAATATTTCAATTTATAAGCAATTTTTTCTAGGATGCGTGTGTGTTGTCTTGTCCACACTGTTACAGGCGGTAGTCGCTGCGCAGACTGCATACACTGTCTTTGGTGGATGTGCGTACCGGGTGTTTTCATGTTTCTGTAAGCCATCTTAAAGTGCATACTTAACCCTTTGACTCCTGCATCCTATCTACCAACTGCAAAAAAATTAACCCTTTGATTCCCTCATCTTTGCCACCATTTTCTGAAATAAGCTGGTGGAAAAGGTGAGGGAATCAAAGGGTTAAGTTTCTACTTTGCTAGCATGGTTAGTAATGTAGGATGCTCGTGAATAGGGTGCAGGAGTCAAAGGGTTAATGTTCTCTGTGTGGTATACACATGAAAGGGGGTTTAGGCACACATCCTGACTTGGGAGATCGGAAAAATCTTAACCCTTTCCCCACCAGGCGGGAGGTACTCTGGAGGATCAGATCTCAGCAACTTCCGATTGAAAGTCTGATGTTGTCTATCCCTCCTGACTACTGCGCTGGTCAGATGGGGTGAATTTCTTCTTATTCTTCTACAATACTACTATTGCTGCTGCTGCTGCTGCTGTTACTGCTACTACTACTACTTCTGCTGCTGCTACTACTACTACTGCTACTACTACTATTGCTACTACTACTACTACTACCACTACCACTACTGCTGCTGATACTACAACCACTACCCCCACCACCACCACACACACCACCACACCACCACCACCACACCACCACCACTACAACCATCACCACCACCACCATCACCACCATCACCACCACAATCACCACCACCATCACCACCATCACTACCATCACCACCAACCACCCCACCACCACCACCACCACTACAACTACTGCTATTACTACTACTACCACTGCTATTACTACTACTATTACCATCACCAAAACCACCATTACCACCACCACCCCACTACTATTACTACTACTACTGCTATTACTACTACTACCACTGCTACTACTACTATTATTACCACCACCACCACCACCACCAAAACCACCATCACCACCACCACCCATTACCACCACCAACACCACATCCCACTACTAACTACTAACTACTACTACCACCACCACTACTACTACTACTACTACCACAACCACCACCACCACCACCGCTACTGCTACTGCTACTACTATACTGCCACTACTACTATTACCACTGCTATCATAACTATTTCTTCTTCTTCTTCTTCTTCTTCTTCTTCGTTCTTCGTTCTTCGTTCTTCGTTCTTCTTCTTCTTCTTCGTTCTTCGTTCTTCTTCTTCTTCTTCTTCTTCTTCTTCTTCTTCTTCTTCTTCTTCTTCTTCTTCTTCTTCTTCTTCTTCTTCTTCTTCTTCCTCTTCCTCTTCCTCTTCTTCGTCTTCTTTTTCTTTTTCTTCTTCTGCCTCTTCTTCTTTATTCCAAGTCGCTTCAGGACAGGTAAAGATAACAAAGAGAAAATTAAACATCTATGATCTGTATGTGTTTGTATGTACAAAATTGTTTCTGTACATATGAAATGTCTTTTCTCTCTCTGCTTTAGTAACTGGTCTCTATTTTTCGCTTCCAAAAGTCATTGAGGAATGAAAATATCATATTAAGCAAGAAGAAAAAGAAACGAAGGAAAACTTGTCACTGATAAATATTCTGATTAATTTTATTTTCAAACGTACACACACATGTATAAATAAACACGCACGTTCCAGTTAACATCCAACTGTTCAAACATGTCGAGATGAATGGTCGTCATGTACTACTGACGAATGTCTGTGCTTGGACTGGTTTGTGTAAACGAGATCATGCGTTGATATAATACTGTTGTACACATCTGACATAATAAACATGACATTAATGACAGTTCGCCTCTGCCATGAACCATACGTTAAATCTCTGGGTTCAGTCATTTACTTGTTGCCTTTTATGCTACTAACATGCAGGGCAGGGACGGAGATCCGCCGTTCCTGTCCGTCCTGGTCTAGTCTTTGAACTGTACCACATGCATGTTTCAGAGTCTTGAGCTCCTGCTACTGATGCAGGGGTGCCCTAAAAATGGCTTTTTGTGGTCACGTGGACCGTAGACAACATGAGTTTAACCCTTTGACTCCAGCACGCTATCCACCTACCGCAAAAACTTAACCCTTTGATTCCCTGTCCTTATCCATGAGTTTCCTGCATGAAGCTGGTTGATAGGGTGAGGGAGTCAAAGGGTTAACTTTTTGCTTTGCTAGCATGGTTGTCAATGCAAGATGATACTGGACAGGGTGCGGGAGTCAAAGAGTTAATGGCTATCTATCTAGACCTTAATGGCTGTCCATCTAGACCAAGCCACAAAAGTTAAAGTAAGAGGCTGTCTAGTCAAAATCCAAACTTCCCGCCATTGGACCACCAGGATGGAACAATCCTAAAAGATGTAGTGGTGTGTCGGGTTGGCTAAGGATGTGGCCCATGACGATTTTGTTCAAGTAGGTTGGTGGGCCCACTGAAACCACTTCTGCAAACAGTGAAATGACGCAAATTTGTTGGATAAGTCACTGTCTTCTTTTCCTTCTTCTTCTTCTTCTTCTTCTCCTTCTTTTTCTTCTTTTTCTTCTCTTCTTCTTTTTCTTTCTTCTTCTTCTTCTTCTTCTTCTTCTTCTTTCTTCTCTTTCTTCTTCTTCTTCTTCTTTTTTCTTCTTCTTCTTCTTCTTTCTTTCTTTCTTTCTTTCTTTCTTTCTTCTTCTTCTTCTTCTTCTTCTTCCTTCTTCTTCCTTTTTCGTCTGTTCGCCGTGCACATGGTCAGACCACATCTGGCAATGAACGTGACTGTTTTGTTTCCCCAGTTCACCATTGTCGGCTGCCATAGAGTTCAGTCAGGTCACCAGCCATAATATTTTGTCTGAAGACCATCCTTCAGCGTATCCTGAAAGAAGGCTGTAGCCGAGGCAGACCGAGGAAGAGCTGGGTAGCAAAATATCAAAGACTGGACCAACGTCATAACAGATCTGCTTGCTGCTTCATCCCATAGCGGAGACTGGAGGACATTGTCTATAGCCTGTGTCCTTTTCATTCCTCTCACCCACAATGACCACATTGGTGATTCCATGATGGTGAGTAACCAGCAAGTAGGACATCAGCCGCAGTGTCAATAACTAGATGTCTCCTGGCATCGCTCCATATTTCTGATAAGATCCCTCTAACTCTGGTAGTCGTCAACGGGTTCAATTATTAATTAAATAAGTCAGCTGACTTTTTTAGCTAGAGGTGGAAGCATCTTCGACAACGAAATGGATCATGAACATAGTTTCCATCTCATTACTTTTCTGTAATGTAGACCATACTTAAACTCATGTAAGGTGGAAGCATCTTCGACAACGAAACCGATCATAAACTTAATTTCCATCTCGCTTAGACCATACCTACACTTCATTGCGAAAACTATCCGAAATAAGCAATAAAATTGTATGGTAGATTTTAAGAAAGTTAGAATGCGTGCGTGCGTGCGTGCGTGCGTGCGTGCATGTGTGGTGAGTGTGGTGGTGTGTGTGTTTGTGGTGTGTTGTGTGTGTATGTATGTTTGTGTCGTGTGTGTGTGTGTGTGATGTGTTTTGTGTGGTGTGTGTGTGTGTGTGTGTGTGTGTGTGTGTGTGTGTGTGTTGTCTGTTCTGTGTGTGTGTGTGTGCGTTTGCGTGCGTGCGTATGTCTGTACGTGGGTGTCAGTCTGTCCTTCGGGTGTCGGCTTCAGCCAATATTTCCGACGCAAGAGGTTTCCCAAAAGAATCGCTGTCAATTTTTTATGTGTCTAAGAATAGTAAGACATGCCAGTTGTAATAAGGACAACAGATTTTCAGGTTCTACATCTGTTCCATCGTGTCCAGATCCTTCAAATCAGACATTCAACGTGATGGAGGAGAGTCCACTGATAATCATTCTGTCCTTAATTGAAGTGGAAAAGGGCACTTTTCAACTTCGGAGAAGTTTGGGTTAGGGTTATTTTCGTTCCTTGTAACTCTTGAGTAATAGAATTACGCACGTTGCAACTGAACAGTCGATAACATAACTAACAACGGTCATTTGACTTAATGTTCTGTATCAGGTGTACACAAAAGACACAACAACAAAGAAATTGCAAACTTTAACCTTTGTCCCGTACAGATGTTGACATGACATTGTAGGAGTCATTCCCTGGTCAAATATAACCAAAGGAATGTAGCCTTAAAATGTCCATGGCAAATTGTATCATCGCAACTTTTGAGTCGGCCGTGGCATCCTTTCAAAACAAAAGACCAGTCCTATGTATACACGGAAGATTTTGAGAGTTTTCGGTAAAATGAGTTCACACACTTGAGAGAGTAGTTGTGGCGTCAGGATAACCTGTCGTCCATCTTGATAACACTGTCAGACGATTTTAGAGCCGCATTAGTCAATCTGATAACAAACAGTTGTGGAATTGATTCCATGTCATCAATTACCCCGAACTGTAAACACAGTGTGTTCGGTGCTTCAGCATGAAGTTATCCAGTAATCTCCCCCAGACCCTAGTTTCAGAATTAAAGATGCATCAATACTTTGTATCTTAGACTGATTTCTCAGTCATCTCTCTCAGTGCGATCGAAGTTTCTGAACAGACGTTGTCCAAGTAATAGATACGTTTTCCAGTCAATTTCCCAAATCTCAGTTTTCTGTACTAATGATTCTCCCTGTTTCTGAAGTAAGGATATTTTCTTTTTAGAAAAGAGTACCTCTCCAATTAAATCCCATACCCAAACTTTCAGAATAAAAACAAAGACATAAACAAACAACTAAAAAGTATCCAAATAAAGCGTTACATACCAGATAATAGCCACCTCCCTTACAACCACAATTTGAGATCTCAAGATGTTTTCACTCAAAAAAAATAATTTCCCCGTCAAAAGCCCCAAACCTCAGTGTTCCAAATATTTGTTGATTTCTTTTAGCATAACAGAAAAGATCCCTAAACATCTCCTAGTAACGATTTAAGAACTGACGATTCTTTTAAAGCGAAGACTAAACTCTCCAACCGTGCCCCTTCCCACCTCTCCCTGTCCCTTGACCATCCCCACCCCTAAACTCAGTTTCATAAACACTTGTTTAAAAATCGCAACCCCCCTCCAACAAACCACGGATTTCCGACCTAACAGCACTCTCAAGCACTGATCAATTCTCCAGTCAGCTTGTCCATATCACTGCTCATGGACACCTGCTGGCCACCCAGCAGAGAGGGACGACTATCGCCCACAAACTCTCGGCTGCCCTTCCAGTCAGGTTGGTACTGGTCCGAGTACAGCTTGAAGAGCGTGACCACATCGTGGGGGATCCCCGTGCGGTTCCTCCTGGACATGGACCGCAGTTTGGCGGTGGGCGGGTGAGACAAGCGGCTGTGGCATGTCTTCAGGGACAGAGGCCTCTGCTTGCTCTCGATGTCGTTGATGTGGTCCAGCAGGACCTGACGCGCCTCGTGGCCGTTGATGAAGACCTCGCTGCGGTCCTCCTCCTTGGTCTGCGTGAAGACCGGGGGCAGGTGCACGCTGCCAGAGTCCAAGGAGAAGCTGCAAGGATTCTGCTGGGAGCGTGAGTAGCGGGGGGTGAGGCGGGAGGTGGTTGGCAGTTGGTACATGGTATACTCCCGGCTGAAGGATAGAGTGTGGGTTGGGGGTAAGGAGGCAGGGGCTGAGGACAACAGGCCTCGCTCCATCACGTTGGCCTGAAATAGTTCAACGGATTTGGTGAAGCGTTTGACTGGTAATTGTTATCTTGTGTTTTGAAATACGAGACAAAACAGAACGAAACAAAACAAGAACAAAGCAAGGAAACAAGAAAGATAACTTTGACGATAAATATATCAAGTAGATTTAACAGTTACTGTCTACATACAGACTTTCAATTTCAAAGCATTATTACGTGTCCATATTAACATTATGTTTTACTATTATGTGTACGTCTTATGTAAAACAATATTGATGACTTTCACATTATGCTGAAGTTTAAGTCTTGTAATACGCTGTAAGTGGGCTTTGCCAGTAATACATGAATATGATCTTCCTTTTAAATGAATAACAGCAGGGAAAAATCGTTTTATCACACACACACACACACACACACACACACACACACACACACACACACACACACACACACACACACCATACACACACACACACACTCACACACCACACACACACACACACATACACACACACGTACACACATACACACAGGCACACACGTACACACACATACACAAACACGCATGCACGCACATACACTCACATATATGTTTGTATGTCTGGATATCTACTACTATTAACTTTTTCAGTCACACATCAAAATATGCATTTTCCACATTTACTGAATATTTTTGATACGAGCAGTTTGCAATGAAAAGTATTAGGTTTCAATGGATGCGCTGTATATGAGAAAAACAGAATATTATGTGAATGTACGTGTGTGTAAGTGTATGTGTGTGTGTGTGCAGTGTGCATGTGTATGTCTGTGTATGTGTGCGTGTATGTGTGTGTGTGTTTGTGTGCGTGCGTGTGTGTGTGTGTGTGTGTGTTGTGTAGTGTGTGTGTGTGTGTGTGTGTGTGAGTGTGTGTGAGTGTGTGTTTGAGGTGTGTGTGGTGTGTGTGTGTGTGTGTTTGTAGGTGTGTGCGGTGTGTGGTGAATGAACAGGGACGAGTTGGTGGCATAATGGTAAGACTGG
>CM060313.1:85426599-85431599 GCA_030674185.1 Monoplex corrugatus | reverse complement strand
ACCCTGCAGGAGGTTGGCAAGATAGGATGGCATGTTCTCGTGATAGATACACTGAAAGCATAGACAGGCAACTTTATATTGAATCCTAGCCTTTACCGGGAGCCAATGAAGTGTTCTAAGCAGAGATTTTGCACTCTCACGCCTGGGCTTGCGGAGAACAAGGCGAGCCGCGTGGTTCTGTATGCGCTGAAGTTTAGATAGTTGATTGTCATGGAGACCTGCGAATAGAGAGTTACAATAGTCCAGTCTAGATAGTATGAAAGAGACAGCAAGCTTGTTGGTAGCATCAGTGGAAAGGAAGGAGCGAATCTTACCAGTTCTGCGTAGCTGATAGTACAGAGTACGGCACAACTGTTTGACATGGGCTTCCATAGACAGTGTTTCATCCAGGTAGAAGCCAAGGTTTCTAACAGTTTGTGAGAAAGATACATCACAACCAGAGATAGACATGGGGGCATGAGTAACCTGATTGACCTTTGACTTAGTACCTGTAACAATAAGCTCAGTTTTATCATCATTCACCTTCAGCTTGTTTTCACTCATCCACTTGGAGACATCCTCTATACAATCTCTCAGACTGCACGCAAGAGCGTCAAAATCTGATGGGGCAGAGGAGCTATGCAGCTGTGAGTCATCCGCAAAGAAGTGGTATGAGTGACCTGACTGATGAATGATAGCGCTGAGAGGTTGTGTATACATACATACATATATACATACATACATACATACATACATACATACATACATGTATACATACATACATATATACATACATACATATATACATACAAACATGCATATATTTATACATACATACATACATAATACATACATACATAATACATACATACATGTATACATACATACATACATACATGTATACATACATACATACATACATGCATGCATACATACATACATACATGCATACATGTATACATACATACATACATGTATACATACATACATATATGTATACATACATACATACATACATGTATACATACATACATACATGTATACATACATACATACATGTATGCATACATACATACATACATGGATGTATGCATGCATGCATACATACATACATGGGTGTATGCATGCATGCATACATACATACATACATACATACATACACACATACACACATACACACATGTACAATTGTGTATTTGTGCAAGTGTGTATGTGTATGTGTATGTATGTATGTATGTATGTATGTATGTATGTATGTATGTATGTATGTATGTATGTATGTCTGTGTGTATTTGTGCATGTGTGTATGTGTGTATATAGGTATTAGTGTATGTGTGTACATATGTATGTATGTATGTATGTATGTATGCATGTATGTATGTATGTATGTGTGTATGTATGTATGTATGCATGTATGCATGTATGCATGTATGCATGTATGCATGTATGTATGTATGTATGTATTTATGTATGTGTGTATGTATGTATTTATGTATTATGTATGCGTGTATGTATGTTTGTATGTATATATGCATGTATTATGTATGCATGTATGTATGTATGTATGAATGTATTATGTATGTAAGTGTGTATGCATATATATATGTATGTAAGTGTGTATGTAGGTATGTACGTATGTATGTACGTACGTACGTACGTACGCATGTATGTATGTGTGTATGTATGTATGTGTATGTGTTTTGTTTCTTGCATTCATGAAACAACTGGGATCGAACCGGAAATCCTTTGCTTCTTAGATAAGCAGTCTAACGACTAGACCCCCATTCTTTTGTATCTAAAATTGAATATTTATGTGGAGTACTGGCTCTTGACTCGCCGTTGAAAATGTCAAATGATATCACCCATCGTCAGTGGAGAAATTGAGGTCAAGAGACTTGAGCAGTCATGAAGTAGCGGTGTCACTTTAGCGCGTTCAACGTTGTTATCATGGTATAAGTTTTTTGTTTTAAATTATTAAGTTCTTCTCAGTTATTGTCGGATTGAATGAATGAGTGAGTCAGTTGGCTAGTTAGTAAGGTTATACATGTAGGGAATCGTTTACGAAGTGAGTGAGGTGACATGTTTATACATTTTGTACTTGTTTGTTTGTTGTTTGTTTGTTTGTTTGTTTGTTTGTTTGTTTGTTTGTTTGTTATCTGTCTGTTTGTTTGTTTGTTTGTCTGTCTGTCTGTCTGTTTGTCTGTCTGTCTGCCTGGTTGTTTTTTTTTTACTCACGTTTTAACTCTTGTACATCCTTGAAGTTTGGCATAGCTTTAAATACTTCTTCTGTCTTCACACATACATACGTATACTCGCACCGCACGCATGCGTGTACACATATGCATACACTCGTGCGTGAGAACACGTATTCGCTCACTTACATATACGCACTCATTTGAACCTGTTAATGTAATCCTTTCAAGTCCAGTAGAGGCACGGCAGATAACACAGCGTGCACTTACTGTTACAATATTATAGACACACAGCCACTAACGTTGTTTATCTATCTACATATCTACGTGTATTCACTGGAGGCACAACTAGGACAAAAGCGTATATCATGACACACACACACACACATACACACTAACATTAACACAACACACACACATCACACACACACACACACACACACACACCACACACACACACACACACACACACACACGCAAATACACACATATACACAAGCACAAGATGGCACACAAATCGCTCGCATTACACAGGTAGAAACACACGTACACATATCTCACACACACACATACACACACACACACACACACACACACACACACACACACACACACACACACACACACACACACATACATACATACACAACAATATATATATATATGTAATATATATAATAAATGTACACAAACACACACATACATAAACAAACACACACCACAAAACACACACACACACACACACACACACACACACACACACACACCAAATACACACATGTACACGCACATATAGCACATAGATAGAAACACACACACATACATACACATACACATACACATACACATACACGCGTGCACGCATGTAAGCACGCACCACGCAGATAGAAACAAAACACACACATGAATACAATCACACTCTCTCTCTCACACACACACACACACACCACACACACACACACACACACACACACATACACACGCCGCGCGCTCACACAAACACACACACACATACAGACTTCGATAGACACATCACCATTCCGAATAAAACATGTAAACCGATTGGAACAAAGTGACGACACAAAAAAGAAAAAAGAACAAGAAAAAAACAAAGGAGTTCCCACTCAGATGAACCCGATTTATTTCCTTTTCTTTTCAAATGTAAAATAGGTGTACGCAAGAAGGAAACGGGATTTCTCCTTGGCATATAGATCGTGGCTTCGTTCAGTTCTTTTGTTTGCTTTTTTGTGTTACATACCTTCATACCTTCTCCCTCCCCCCCCCCTCCATCTCTCTATCGTTCTCTCGATGTATGTACATATTTTGTACATCATATGCATAGAGGAGCAAAAACAAACTGTAGGACAGGTCCAGGTTCAGTTGGACCAACTTCTACTGTACTTGAGTTACAAAATATTCTTCAAAGTTTCTCTGTCTCTTCTGTCTCTTTGTCTCTCTCTCTCTTTCTCGCTCTGTCTGTCTGTCTGCCTCTTGCTCTCACTCTCTCTCTTGCTCTCACTCTCACTCTTGCTCTCTCTCTCTCTCTCTCTCTCTTGCTCTCTCTCTCTCTCTAGCTCTCTCTCTTTCTCGGTGAATTTTCTTTACTCTCTCATCTTTTCTTTTTTTTTATTTTCTTTTTTGTTCATGTGCATGTACTCAAATTCTGAAATTACTAAAAAATCTTCAGTACGCATATCAGTTGGCATATAGGTAAGCGCGCACATGTGTAGCTTGTCTCATGGTGTAACATCTTTCTCTCTCTTCTCTCTCTCTCTCTCTCTCTCTCTCTCTCTCTCTCTTTGTCTGTCTTCTGCTCTCTCTCTCTCTCTCTCACTCTCTGTCTCTGTCTCTCTGTCTCTGTCTGTCTGTCTGTCTCTCCTCCCCCGCCCCCTGTGTGTGTGTCTCTCTCACTCACTCTCTCTCTTTCTCTGTCTCTCTCTCTTGCTCTCTCTGTATCTCTCTCTCTCTCTCTCGCTCTCTCTGTATCTCTCTCTCTCTCTCTCGCTCTCTCTGTATATATATATATATATATATATATTTTCTCTCTCTCTTTCATTGTCTGTCCGTCTGTCTCTCTGCCTCTTTCTATCTCTCTCTCTAGCTCCCCTGTCTCTGTCATTCTCTGTCTCTCTTTGTGTCCGTCAGTCTGTCTCCCTCAGGTTTATATAGTACCACCACTACGCAACTCATCGCAATATTACAATGTCAAAACTCAAACAGTATTGCAGCAATCTCCTCCAGCACAACTGTACTGCACTCACCCTCTCCATGTACTGTATAATAATACTGTGTATATGTATGTTTATCAAAAGGCTCAGACAGGTATAATCAAACTTTTACATTGTGTTGGAGCAAATCCTTAGACACAGCATAGCTCGTGTCTGACCCTCTCTATAGCCTACTAATTCCCTGTACAGATCTCGTACTGCTATTGATCAAGTGTTTTATGGCAGCTAATATGTATTTCGCCTCTCTCTCTCTCTGTTCCCCCTCCCCCTGCTTCTCTCTCTCTCTGTTTCTGTCTCTCTCTCTCTCTCTGTCTCTGTCTCTCTCTGTCTGTCTGTCTGTCTCTCTCTCTCTCTCTCCTCTCTCTCTTTCTCTCTCTCTCTCTCCCTTTCTTCACACTTTTCCCTCTGTTTCCCTCTGTCTCTGTCTGTCTGTCTGTCTCTCTCTCTCTCTCTCTCCTTTTTTCTTCTCAACCCCCCTCTCTTTCTCTGTCTGTCTCTATACGTCCTCCCTGTCTCACTCTGTATCTCTCTCTCTTTTTTTTTTCTCTCTTTCTTTCTTTCTTCCCACCCCTCTCTCTGTGTCTCTGTCTGTCTGTCTGTT
>CM060313.1:85396599-85416599 GCA_030674185.1 Monoplex corrugatus | reverse complement strand
ACATCATAGGCTCGGGAAGAAAGAAAAGAGAGAGAGACAGACAGAGACAGAGACAGACACACACACACACACACACACAGTCAGACAGACAGACAGACACAGAGACAGAGACAGACACACACAGAGACAGAGAGAGAGATAGGCAGACAGAGAATGATTAGAGAGAGAGACAGACAGACAGTGACAGAGAGAGAGAGAAAGATAGGAGAAAGAGAGAGAGAGAGAGAGAGAGCCAGAGAGAGAGAGAACCAGAGAGACAGAGACAGAGAGACAGAGAGCCAGAGAGTGAAACAGTGAGGAGATAAGAGCCATAAAAACAGACGTTATCAACATTCGGACGATTATCGTCACAATATCACTTAATGGAGTGCAGTCCCAAAATATCTATATGGTATCTTCACGATCGTTTTGAACTGTCCATATCGTTCTCAAACAACGTTCTTCACATGAATTCTTACAAAATCTTTTCAGGCATAAGCTACGTGTAATCCAGCAACCGAATCCTGTAAAGAGAAAATGTCTCAACACACCAGGATTGCAACTGTTTAACGGCGATCTTGGTCAGGACCAGAATAAATATTATGACAGAAAGAGAGTAAGCGAGAGAGAAAAATCAATGGGAAACCACTCCAATTGGCAAGGTTGCACTATGTAAATATTTGACAGACCACCTGCTTCCCTTTGCTTGTGTCAACTAAGTTTATTGAAGTGTTGGCGCGCGTGTACAAACACTGACACACACACGCGCGCGCGCGCGCGTACACGCGTACTCTCTCTCTCTCTCTCTCTCTCTCACACGCACGCGCATATATACATACACGCACACATACACACACTGGCACACACACACACGCGAGCGCGCGGTCGCGCGCACACACACACACACACACACACACACACACACACACACACACACACACACACACACACACACATACACACTAAGATCACTCAAGTTTATAGACGTTAAACACACACACACACACACACCACAACACACACACACAACACAAACACTCTCTCTCTCTCTCTCATTCACACACACACACACTCACACACACACTCACACACACACACACACACACACACACACACACACACACACACACACACACTAACACAAAGATCACTCAAGTTAATAGACGTTAAATACACACACACACACATACATACACATACACACACACACACTCACACACACACACACACTCACACACACACACACACACACACACACACACACACACACACACTCAGCCACTCATTCACACACACACACTCACACACACACACACACTCACACACAAAGATCACTCAAGGTAATAGACATTAAACACACAGATACGCACACACACACGCACGCGCGCGCACACACACACACACACACACACACACACACACACACACACACACACACACACACATACGCTTACGGAGAGACAGACAGGAAAACAGAACACAAAACAAAGCAAAACAAAAACAAAAACAAAACCCTGACTGACTGACAGGCGATTAGATAGAAAGATGGGGGCACGATCGAGGGCCAGTATTCTTTCAGTTTTGCAAAAAATTCCGTATAAAATGTATAATGGTCACCATTTGTTTTGTTCGTTTTTGTTTTTTGTTGTTGTGGTTGTTGTTTTAGTGTCCCATTATTTCTCGGATATGCGTATGCGTGTTGTTTAGCCCACACTGCGCAGACAATATATTGCCGCACAGTCTGCGTATCCGCGTACGGTGGGTGGTACATGCTGGGTGTATTCATGTTTCTATAAGCCATAGGACACTGGCTTGACTTCCAGAATCTTAAAATTGTGCACTTAATGTTCTGCTTGCACATACACACACGAAGGGTGTTCATAACATTAACAGTTCTGCTCACATTTGCACTGCTAGATGTAAAGCTAGCTCCTAGTATTCGCATTCGAATGTAGCTCAGCGTCAGTACAAAGTCGTTCAGTAGTGAATGGAAAGTTCCTTGCATCCCAGAATGCTCGTACTATTTTTAGAACATTCAACGCGAGACTGACCAAGATTCTAACCACACGCGCGATAAGACAGCAAGGCCAGTAGTGATGGAAATTCCCCACACATGTGCCGAAAAAGGTCAGGCGATCTCAACCACTAGGAACGGATCAGCACATTCTTCCGCAGGGCGGTTACCAGCTTTGTGAATAGCTAAGGGTTTTAAATTAACTGTAAGACACGTAAGAAAAATCTCTCCCCAAATAGAGATTGGATTGGACCTATAGGCCTTCGGTCACTGACCGATTAAAATTTTAATCCTTTGACAACCCGCACTCTATCCACCAACTGCAAAACAAAAATTAAAAGGAACCAGAAAAAAAAACACGGAAAAAGAATAAGAACGCGCGTATTTAATTCAACAAGACAAGACAGGCGCAATTTTTTGGCCAAATGGCCTTTGTCAACGTAAGACACAACAACAAACACAATAAAAATTGAGGAAAAAACTGAACCCTGGTGGATAGGGCAATGGAGTAAAAAAAAAGTTAAGATTATGTTTTGCTGGCATGGATGACAATGCAAGATATTGGTGGACAGGGTGCGGGAGTCAAAGGGTTAAGTGGAATGACCGGGTGGCATGCCTTCTTGCGAGTCGATCGACCTATCGACCTAAAGTGCCATCCGTCAGCCATGTAGTAAAAGTCATCATTATCATCATCATCAGGTGCCCTGCCGCATGGCGATGGCGACCATGGACTTCCAACCATCTCTATCTCTCGTTGCCCAGCATCTCCCCCACCCTCCTCATCCCCAGCACTCTGCAAGTCCGTCCAGCATTCTCTCCCTGGGTCTACCTGGTGCTCTCTTTCCCTCCAGCTTTCCCGTTGTGACCAGGTGCTACAAACCCCCTTCCTCATAAAATGGCCTATAAATGTTGCTTGTCTTTTCCTAATCTTCCTTATGATGATCTTCTAGTGTCTGCCCCATCAAGCTGTCTCGTTTGTTTTCTTTGCTGTCCATGGAACTCTCAACATTCTTCTGAGAAACCACATCTGGCTGCCTCAATCTTGCTCTGGCTTTGCTTGCTGACTGTCCACGCCTCGCATCCGTACAACAGTATTGGTTCTATATAACATTCAAGGACTCTCTTTCTGATGTTAATTGTAGTAGAAGTGCTGAAGTATAAACGTGGAGCTGAACAAGGTGACGCTCGGATTCGTAAAAAAATACGTAACGGCACACATGCGCACCGAACATTTCGTTTCGCCACAGGCGACAAACGCAGTAACCGATTCTGCTATTGCCTAACCCGTACATTATGCATGGCTGGGGTGATTGATGTCGGCGGGAATCGACGGGACGCAGTAGCTCACTTGGTTGAGCGTCGGATTCACATGTTAATGGCTGTGGGTTCGAATCCCGGGGTGCTCTACATTAACCCATTGACTCCCGCACCCTGTCCACCAACTGCAAAAAAAATTAACCCTTTGACTCCCTCACCATATCCACCAGTATCCTGAAGAAAGTTGGTGGATAGGTTTGAAGGGGTCAAAGGGTTTATGTTTTGCTTTGTTAGCATGGTTGACAATTCAGGAAGCTGGTGGGTAGGGTGCAGGAGTCAAAGGTTAAAACTGGCCTTCTCACTGTCCCTCTTAACGTCATTATCATTCTGGTGGTGTCAGTATAGGATAAGCTGAGTCTCTCTTCCTCCACTCCCCTGGAATGGTTATCCCCATCGGCCATAAACCTGAGGACAGTGCCGACGTAAAAACTGAACTCACTCACTCACTCACTTATCACTACTCACTCACTCACTCACTCACTCACTCACTTAATCAATCAATCAATCAATCAATCAACCAATCAACCAATCAACCAACCAACCAACCAATCAGTGGGAACCTGACGTCATGTTCCAGTTATATGTACGCTCTGATAGTTTACGATATCCCCTCACAAAAAGCCAGGGATGTTCAATGGAAGAACAGCTTGACTTGTGAAGGCAGAAGGCAGGGAAATGAGCTGAACGGATGATGACTGTGTCAGAGTCATCTTCATCAAAATCAGATTGTGAGAGAAGTTTCAGCACCTAGAGCGGATTTTTTTTTCATTTTTGAGAAACAAGCTTTTTTGCTAGAAACACAGAACAAACAACGCCTTATCAAACTTGGATAGCCTTTCTTCAAAGTACTAAGTGTCAGCACCCAGAGCAGATTTTTTTCATTTTTGAGAAACAAGCTTTTTGCTAGAAACACAGAACAAACAACGCCTTATCAAACTTGGATAGCCTATTCTTCAAAAGTACTAAGTGTCACACCCAACGAGCGGAATTTTATTTCATTCTTGAGAAATGCTTTTGCTGTAAACACAGAACAAACAACGCCTTATCAAACTTGGATAGCCTTTCTAGTTCTTCAAAAGTGCTTTCGCCAGAAACACACAACAAACTACGCCTTATCAAACTTGGACAGCCTTTCTTCAAAAGTGCTTTTGCCAGAAACACACAACAGACAACGCCTTATCAAACTTGGACAGCCTTTCTTCAAAAGTGCTTTTGCCAGAAACACACAACAGACAACGCCTTATCAAACTTGGAAGCCTTTCTTCAAAAGTGCTTTTGCCAGAAACACACAACAAACAACGCCTTATCAAACTTGGATAGCCTTTCTTTCTCAAAAGTGCTTTTGCCAGAAACACACAACAACAACGCCTTATCAAACTTGGACAGCCTTTCTTCAAAAGTGCTTTTGCCAGAAACACACAACAGACAACGCCTTATCAAACTTGGACAGCCTTTCTTCAAAAGTGCTTTTGCCAGAAACACACAACAGACAACGCCTTATCAAACTTGGAAGCCTTTCTTCAAAAGTGCTTTTGCCAAAAACAGAACAAACTGCGCCTTGTCAAACGTGGACAGCCTTTCCTCAAAAGGCTTAGTGCTTGTGAGAGGCAGCGTAGATCAGTTATCCAGAAAAAAAAATCAATAAATGTGTGTCTTTAAAGGGATGAAAGCTCTGTCACTATCTTTTCCTCTTGGTGACAGTTAAAATTGGGTATAGTTTGTGATAGTGTTTTGTTCCCTCGTTCACAATGATGTAGTATGCATGTTTAGGTATGTGAGTGCTCTTAGCAGTTTGAAATGAGTGTCCGTGTGCATGCAAGAACAGGGTGCTCCAGGCGATGATAAAACAGAGATATGGTTTGTGCACGTCTTTTTTTTTTCTTTTGACCAACATACCTCTGAAAAGACCAAAACCACTCATGCATCGTATGGTCTTGTTTGACCTATTGCTATCCAAACCCAAGCCAATCCCTGCGCTTTAGCCAGCCAAGTGGGAGGTGCCCAGGAAGGATCAAACCCATTCTTTCTGACTGTAATTTTGGCGTCTTACTCACTTGAATGACTGAAGTCATGGTGATCAGTAAAAAACATGAAATCCCCTCAGGCAAAATAACAGCAAATGGCATAACCTTGACACAGGTTAATAAGTTCAAATACCTGGGAACGGTCATTTCATCAGACGGCAGATGCACATCGGAAATAGCTGGCAGAATCGGTCAAGCCAAAACAGCATTCAAGAAGATGACAAGCATTCTTACCAACAAATGCCTATCAATTAACATCAGAAAGAGAGTCCTTGAATGTTATATAGAACCAATACTGTTGTACGGATGCGAGGCGTGGACAGTCAGCAAACAAAGCCAGAGCAGGATCGAGGCAGCCGAGATGTGGTTTCTCAGAAGAATGTTGAGAGTTACATGGACAGCAAAGAAAACAAACGAGACAGTCTTGATGCAGGCAGACACAAGTAGATCACTCATAAGGAAGATTAGGAAAAGACAAGCAACATTTACAGGCCATTTTATGAGGAAGGGGGTTTTGGAGCACCTGGTCACAACTGGGAAGCTGGAGGGAAAGAGAGCACCAGGTAGACCCAGGGAGAGAATGCTGGACGGACTTGCAGAGTGTCTGGGGATGAGGAGGGTGGGGAAGATGCTGGGGGCAACGAGAGATAGAGATGGTTGGAAGTCCATGGTCGCCAACGCCATGCGGCAGAGCATCTGATGATGATGATGATGACTCACTTGAATATCATTATCATGTGCCCTGCTGCACGGCGTTGGCGATCATGGCCCTTTATATGAATCTGTCCTATGTCACTGCAAGTACATCTCTCATCCTCTGTCTTCATCCACTCCGCAGGTCCGTTCAATATTTTCTCCCTGGACCTACCAAGTGCTCTCTTTCCCTCCAGCTTACCTGTTGTGACTGGGTGCTTAAATTTCTCTTGCCTCATAAAATGTCCTATAAATGTTGCTTGTCTTTTCCCCCATCTTCTGCATTCATGTTCTTTTTGTGTTTGCCTCTTTCACGACTTGTCTCGTTTGTTTTCTTTGCTGTCCAGCTTGACTATCGCATCCGTCAAATGGTCATCGAAACTGACAGAATAGAAAAAGACAGACGGACAGAGAGACAGAAGCAGCAGACAGACGAATACACAACGACAGTACAGGACAAATAGACGTGATATAAGTTTAGAGACGACAGCATAGTGAGTCATGTGTTGTTGGTTGTTGTTTTTCTCTCTCCATATATCGTTTAAACGGATGGTTAGAAAGAAGGATAGGGTAACGGGTGGTGATGGGGAAAAATAATCTTCAAACATAGTCTAAGAATGCAGTGAGTTACGTCTTGGTCCGGACTAAAGCAAACAGTATTACATACCGGTACTAGAGACTTGATGTCCACTGTCCTCCAAGGTAAAGTGGAAGGAAAGAGAAACAGAGGACGGCCACCTGCATCACTTGCTAGAAACATCACAAACATCAGTGGCAAGAAACTCCAGGAGGTGGTCAGACTTAGCCAAGATCGAGAGTGCTGGAGGCAACTTGTGAGGACATCATGTGCAGCGGCCAACACTGTTCCCGGTGACGCCGACAGGTGAGACAGGTGAGACTAGAGACTGTTAAATGCAGGTGGTCAATTCTCGTCTCAGGGAAGAAAAACGGGCTTGTCTACGTTGCAAGGTTAACAGCAAACACTCAGGCAAACGGACAAACAATGAGCAAATGAATTAACCCTTTTTGTTTGTTCTGGACAAGCGAATAAAGTAATCTCTTTTTTTTTTTTTTTTTTTTTTTTTTTTTCGTTCTGGTTTGTTTGGTTGATTGGTCATTTCGTTGCTTGTTTGTCTCTTGTTTTGTTTCTTGTCGTTCTTACCATTGCAAGTGGTTTTTTGTTTTTTTGTTTTGTTTTTTGTTTTTTTGTTTTTTTTCTGGTGGCCCCGTTAACTCAGCTGGTTAGATCACCATGCTGGTAAGGCAAAGACTGTGGGTTCAGTCCTCAGATAGGCCACTTTTTTGTTTTGTTTTTGTCTTGTTTTGTTTTGTTTTGTTTTCAAGCGGGTTGGTTGGCTGTTTTGCTAGAGCCGTGGACTCAAGATCTGATATCTCGAGTTCAATCTCAGTCCTCAAAACTGGTCCGTTAGCTGTCCATCTTAATGCTTCCATCACTCTGGCGTCGTCAGCTTAGTGTTTCATGGATCCCTTATTCGCCCCCCCCCCCCCCTTCTCTCTCTCTCTCTCTGTTTCTGTTTCTGTCTCTGTCTCTGTCTCTGTCTCTGTCTCTGTCTATCTCTCTCTCTCTCTCTCTCTCTCTCTCTCTCTCTCTCTCTCTCTCTCTCTTTCTTTCTCTTATTTTTAGTTTTTCGATACAGTGAATTAACTAAGCAAAATTCGGGCTTCCATCATTCTGGCGGTGTCAGCTTAGTGTTTCATAGGTCCCTTCTCCCCCCCCCCTCTCTCTCTGTCTCTGTCTCTCTCTGTCTCTGCCTCTCTGTCTCTCTGTCTCTATTTCTCTCTCTCTCTCTTCTCTTTGTCTCTCTCTCTTTCTCTTCTCTTCTCTTCTCTTCTCTTCTCTTCTCTCTCTCTCTCTCTCTCTCTCTCTCTCTCTCTCTCTCTCTCTCTCTCTCTCTCTCCTCTCTCTCTCTCTCTCTCTCCCCATTCCAAAACCTTGCCAGCTCATAGGGGTTTGTGAAGGTTCAGGGAATCTGCAAAAATAACTGCAGGCAGATTTTGGGTTGAGCGTATATGGAACTGTTCGAGTGCGATGAATCCCTCTTGAACAAATTCCAGACTCTAAACAAACATTACAACAGGCTACATTATGCTTCCTCGAATTTCAGAAACCGTTTGTCTGAACACTCCTGAACACAGTGCTATGATACAGAGATATGTTTACTTTAGGATCACAAGAACATATATGTGACCTTCCATCACGGAATGAGTCGTTTGTCCACTGGCAGCGTTTTGCACAATGGGGCAAAATAAGCGAGAGGGTTGTCAGGGCTCGTTATGGAGTTGTTGATTTTAGCGGATGCCGGAACCCTTCCTACACATTCTACATTCAATGAATTATGCATATTGTGGTTCTTTCTTAGTGAAAAAGCTATTTGCATTACCCTACCCAACATGCTGATAATGAACTTTCACTTTCGATTTTCTTGATTTTCTCAAAACTGTGTTTCGGAAGAGTGCCATGTTTGGAAGGCTGTACCTCAGGTATTTATTGTCAGATTTTAAAATGGTTTTCTTCATTAGAAAGAGCAGTAAATGTATATTTAGAAGCAATGGAAAAGTGAAAACTGCCTGAAGTGGACACGTGACTCATTTCGTGGTGGAAAGTCACACATAGTCGTGACAAATATTTGAAACTGTGTATGCCTAAGCAGAGGGCATTGGCTATGAATCTGTGCCTTTGTTTTGAAGTTGATACGATTGAATCTCTGGCGCGCATTCCAGTAGTACTTACTGTATGTAGTCTCAGCCTAAAACAAACCGCACATACCTACTTTAAATGTGTAAGTGTTTGTGTGTGTGTGTGTGTGTGTGTGTGTGTGTGTGTGTGTGTGTGTGTGTGTGTGTGTGTGTGTGTGTGTGTGTGTGTGTGTGTGTGTGTGTGTGTGTGTGTGTGTGTGTGTGTGTGTGTGTGTGTGGTGTGTTCGTGTGTGTGACCGCGTGTGTGTGTGACCGTGTGTATCTCTCTCTCTCTCTCTCTCTCTCTCTGTCTCTTCTCTCTGTCTGTATGTGTGTTTGTGTGTGTGTCTGTAGACAAAAATGTGTGAACGCGTGTTTCTCAGGTCTTTATGGATGAATCTTTACCAAATTTGGGTCACAGGTGTGGATCGTTGAAGAGTCGAGAAATGCTAAGTATGAAAGGTAAGTAATAGGATCAAGGTCACAGACGAAAAAAAGCCACATGATTTTAAAAAGCATACAGTCAGCACTTTTCGACGAAGGTGTGACAGAGACAGAGACAGAGAGGGGGAGAGAGAGAGGGAGAGACAGACAGACAGACAGACACAGACACAGAGACAGAGAGACACAGAGAGAGAAAGAGAGAGACAGAAGGACAGAGACAGAGAGACAGACAGAGACAGAGAGAGACAGGGAGAGAAGAGAAGAGAGAAAGTCAAAGAGAAAAGAGAGAGATGGGAAAGAGAGTAAAAGAGAGAGCGACAGAGAGAGACACAGAGAAAGAGACAGACAGACAAACAGACAAACAGACGGACAGACAGACAGAGAAGAGTGTCTTCCGGCAGATATATAAATAGATTTATTGTCACCTTCCGCACCCGATATTTATCATGTCAAAACTACTTCCGGTGTCTGCTTAAGCCTTTCAGACAACGATCCGCTAGCAAGATTGATGCAAACTCGGTTTTCCCACTAAAGTTTAAATTTAGGGGAGGGTGAGTGAGTGGGAGCAGAGTTGTAGGGGTTAAGAAAAAAGGGAGATTAGATGGGAAGGCATCAGGCTGTCAAACGTACTTCTTAGGAATTCCAACCTCATCTTCCTGCCCTCCACCCCCCTCCTTATCTTTTTTTTTTTTTTTTTTTTTTTTTTTTGGTCCGGTCATTTTACCGAGTTGACAGCATGGTAACTAGGAAAGCCAAGTTATTTTATGTACTCCATCGCACAACCAGCAGCAGCGCAGGTCTTCTACAAGAATGGCCAGAAACTGAACGTGGTCAGCAGTTTCAAATATCCGGGCGCTATCCTGACCAAAATGGCATCAGAACAACAAAAAATATGCATGAAAATTGCAACAGCAGTGACAGAAATAGGAAAAATGGGTTAGAACCTGGATTAGCAGAACGATCACCTCATCATCATGTACAGACTGAACAAGACACGCGTAGTCCCCCATTCCTCCTCTACAGCTGCGAGACTTGAACACCGTGTCCTGGCATAGAGAACAGATTTGAGGCCTTTGTAGACCAAGTGCTTGAGGAAACTCTTTGGCTTTTAATCCTAACTCGAACATAACATCAAGGAATATGTACGGAACTAGATCAACACCTTGGGGGGGGGGGGGGGGGGACCTACAGAAATCGCTTCTGGCAACAGTGAAATTACGCGACTTTGCTTAGCTTGCTCACGTCACCCACCATGACACACTAAGTTCTTGGAGTTATTTCGCTCACGTCACCCACCATGACACACTAAGTTCTTGGAGTTATTTCGCTCACGTCACCCACCATGACACACTAAGTTATTGGAGTTATTTCGCTCACGTCACCCACCATGACACACTAAGTTATTGGAGTTATTTCGCTCACGTCACCCACCATGACACACTAAGTTATTGGAGTTATTTCGCTCACGTCACCCACCATGACACACTAAGTTATTGGAGTTATTTCGCTCACGTCACCCACCATGACACACTAAGTTATTGGAGTTATTTCGCTCACGTCACCCACCATGACACACTAAGTTATTGGAGTTATTTCGCTCACGTCACCCACCATGACACACTAAGTTATTGGAGTTATTTCGCTCACGTCACCCACCATGACACACTAAGTTATTGGAGTTATTTCGCTCACGTCACCCACCATGACACACTAAGTTATTGGAGTTATTTCGCTCACGTCACCCACCATGACACACTAAGTTATTGGAGTTATTTCGCTCACGTCACCCACCATGACACACTAAGTTATTGGAGTTATTTCGCTCACATCACCCACCATGACACACTAATTATTGGAGTTATTCGCTCACATCACCCACCATGACACACTAAGTTCTTGGAGTTATTTCGCTCACATCACCCACCATGACACACTAAGTTCTTGGAGTTATTTCGCTCACATCACCCACCATGACACACTAAGTTCTTGGAGTTATTTCGCTCACATCACCCACCATGACACACTAAGTTATTGGAGTTATTTCGCTCACGTCACCCACCATGACACACTAAGTTATTGGAGTTATTTCGCTCACGTCACCACCTGACACACTAAGTTATTGGAGTTATTTCGCTCACATCACCCACCATGACACACTAAGTTCTTGGAGTTATTTCGCTCACGTCACCCACCATGACACACTAAGTTATTGGAGTTATTTCGCTCACGTCACCCACCATGACACACTAAGTTATTGGAGTTATTTCGCTCACGTCACCCACCATGACACACTAAGTTATTGGGGTTATTTCGCTCACGTCACCCACCATGACACTAAGTTATTGGGTTATTTCGCTCACGTCACCCACCATGACACACTAAGTTATTGGGGTTATTTCGCTCACGTCACCCACCATGACACACTAAGTTATTGGGGTTATTTCAAGAGAGATTCACCGCGCTCTGACAACTCCTCATGCGCTCCGCCCAAATCTGCCAGCAATTATCTGACAGATTTCTTGAGCCAGCACAAAAACCCTATGTGCTGGCAAAGTCTTGAAAAAAAAAACCCCCACTAAGATCATATATCAGTGTACTCTAGAAGAAGATCGTCGACGTGGTCAGCAGTTTGGAGAGTTGGGTGGCAAATGGCAGAGACTGGACCAGTCTTTCAACTTTCGTAAAGATTGTTGGAAGTTTCCAGACCACGGAGATGACTACAAATTGAAAATTAATGAAAATGAAAAAAACAAAAAAACAATCGTCCAATCGCTGTGGTGTAGTTGTTAGCGCAACGGACTACCGACTGGAAGGTTGTGAGTTCGAATCCCCATAAGTCCTTTTAAAACTCATTGTGCCCTTCACTGGACATCAGAAGTGGACATGATGTAAAAGAGGAATATCGCCTCGCGATGAGCAATAGTTTCAGTTTCAATTTCTGAGATGACGTCTCCGCACTCGGAATGAATTCCATATGCACTAACATCACAGGTGCCACGTGATGGAGAAGATCCAGAATGATCATGGCGCAAGCCTCAAGCCTGCGCATAAACCTATGAGCTGGCCAAGTCTTGAGGTCTTACCTAGCTATATTTTGTTCGTCTTATACTAGTATTGTATCAGTCTTTCATTGGGACAGTCTTGATGGAACAACAGAAACAGACTTAAGTATCAGTCTATCATTGGAACATTGGAAACAGATCTAAGTATCAGTCTATCATTGGAACATTGGAAACAGATCTAAGTATCAGTCTATCATTGGAACAGTCTTCATGGAACAACAGAAACAGACCTAAGTATCAGTCTATTACTGGAACAGTCTGGATGGAACAACAGAAACAGACCTAAGTATCATTTTAACATTGGAACAGCTTTGATGGAACAACAGAAACAGATCTAAGTATCATTTTAACATTGGAACAGCTTTGATGGAACAACAGAAACAGACCTAAGTATCATTTTAACATTGGAACAGCTTTGATGGAACAACAGAAACAGACCTAAGTATCATTTTAACATTGGAACAGCTTTGATGGAACAACAGAAACAGACCTAAGTATCAGTCTATCATTGGAACAGTCTTTGATGGAACAACAGAAACAGACCTAAGTATCAGTCTATCACTGGAACAGTCTTGATGGAACAACAGAAACAGACCTAAGTATCAGTCTATCATTGAAACAGTCTTTGATGGAACAACAGAAACAGACCTAAGTATCAGTCTATCACTGGAACAGTGTGGATGGAACAACAGAAACAGACCTAAGTATCAGTCTTTCATTGGAATAGTCTATGATGGAACAACAGAAACAGACCTAAGTATCAGTCTATCATTGGAATAGTCTATGATGGAACAACAGAAACAGACCTAAGTATCAGTCTACCATTGGAACAGTCTATGATGGAACAACAGAAACAGACCTAAGTATCAGTCTATCATTGGAACAGTCTATGATGGAACAACAGAAACAGACCTAAGTATCAGTCTATCATTGGAACAGTCTATGATGGAACAACAGAAACAGACCTAAGTATCAGTCTAATCAATTGGAACAGTCTTGATGGAACAACAGAAACAGACCTAAGTATCAGTCTACCCATTGGAACAGTCTTTGATGGAACAACAGAAACAGACCTAAGTATCAGTCTATACTGGAACAGTCTATGATGGAACAACAGAAACAGACCTAAGTATCAGTCTATCATTGGAACAGTCTATGATGAAGAACGACTAACAGAAGAATCAGTAACCCAACAGAACAGCCCTAATTACTGATACACAGTCTATGATGGAACAACAGAAACAGACCTAAGTATCAGTCTATCAATTGGAACAGTCTTGTATGGAACAACAGACAACAGACCTAAGTATCAGTCTATCATTGGAACAGTCTTTGATGGAACAACAGAAACAGACCTAAGTATCAGTCTATCATTGGAACAGTCTTTGATGGAACAACAGAAACAGACCTAAGTATCAGTCTACCATTGGAACAGTCTTTGATGGAACAACAGAAACAGACCTAAGTATCAGTCTACCATTGGAACAGTCTTTGATGGAACAACAGAAACAGACCTAAGTATCAGTCTACTACTGGAACAGTCTATGATGGAACAACAGAAACAGACCTAAGTATCAGTCTATCATTGGAACAGTCTATGATGGAACAACAGAAACAGACCTAAGTATCAGTCTATTACTGGAACAGTCTATGATGGAACAACAGAAACAGACCTAAGTATATCATCTAACATTGGAACAGTCTTATTGATGGAACAACAGAAACAGACCTAAGTATCAGTCTATCATTGGAACAGTCTTTGATGGAACAACAGAAACAGACCTAAGTATCAGTCTATCATTGGAACAGTCTTTGATGGAACAACAGAAACAGACCTAAGTATCAGTCTATCATTGGAACAGTCTATGATGGAACAACAGAAACAGACCTAAGTATCAGTCTATCATTGGAACAGTCTTGATGGAACAACAGAAACAGACCTAAGTATCAGTCTATCATTGGAACAAACCTGATGGCTGAAACAACAGAAACAAACCGAAGTATCAGTCTATTGTTGGAACAGTCTTGATAGAACGATAGAAACATACTTAAGGCCCTGAAAACTTTTATATGGGGTTCCATAGAGAGGCCGATCAGAACAGACAGGAGTGGATGATCTTAGTTACTGTCAGTGCATACCAATACACAGTAGGCACTAAGCGTGTAAGCTGGGCAATACGAACGAACGTGCTCACAAGGAGTGTCGACTGATCCAGGGGGAGAGCTTGTCAATGCCCCCTACCCACTAGAAGACTTTACAACAGATAGTAGGTATAAGCTTGTCTACTGTTCTTTGGTTTGACACTTGACACTTAACGTGCCTAATTTATCTTCTAGAGTCCTTTTCTATTGCCGTCAGTGGAGTGAAGGGTTTGGTTGTTTTTTTGGTTGCTGGCCATTGCTTGTAGGGGACGAGTTGGTCATTCTCAGTAAATTGTTATTCTTGTTTTTAGTTATTTATTTCAGATGTACACAGCAGTATGTATGTATGTATTGTATGTATGTATGTATGTATGTATGTATGTATGTATGTATGTATGTATGTATGTATGTATGTATGTATGTATGTATGTATGTATGTATGTATGTATGTATGTATGTATGTATGTATGTATGTAATGTATGTATGTATGTATGTATGTATGTATGTATGTATGTATGATGTATGTATGTATGTATGTATGTATGTATGTATGTATGTATGTATGTATGTATGTATGTATGTATGTATGTATGTATGTATGTATGTATGTATGTATGTATGTATGTATGTATGTATGTAGTATGTATGTATGTATGTAATGATGCTATGCATGCATGCATGCATGCATGCATGCATGCATGCATGCATGCATGCATGCATGTATGTATGTATGTATGTATGTATGTATGTATGTATGTATGTATGTATGTATGTATGTATGTATGTATGTATGTTATGTATGTATGTATGTATGTATGTATGTATGTATGTATGTATGTATGTATGTATGTATGTATGTATGTATGTATGTATGTATGTATGTATGATGATGCATGCATGCATGCATGCATGCATCTGCATGCATGCATGCATGCATGCATGATGATGTATGTATGTATGTATGTATGTATGTATGTATGTATGTATGTATGTATGTATGTATGTATGTATGTATGTATGTATGTATGTATGTATGTATGTATGTATGTATGTATGTATGCATGTATGTATGTATGTATGTATATACACACATGAATATACATATATATATATATATACATACATATATATATATATATATATATATATATGTGTGTGTGTGTGTGTGTGTGTGTGTGTGTGTGTGTGTGTGTGTGTGTGTGTGTGTGTGTGTGAGTGTGTGTGTGTGTGTGTGTGTGTGTGTGTAGATAGAAAGAAAGAAAAATAGATAGATAGATAGATAGAAGGATGCATAGATGGATAGATAGATAGACAGATAGATTGATACATAGATAAATAGGTAAATAGATAGAAAAATAGGTAAATAGATAGATAGATTGATAATAGATAAATAGATAGATAGATAGATAGATAGATAGATAGATAGATTTGTATGTATATATAAATTATATATATACATACATATATATATGTATACATGTATATATATATATATAATTATATATATATCTGTGATTGTGTGTGTATGTGTGTGCATGTGTGTGTGCATGTGTGTGTGCAAGTGTGTATGTGTGTGTGGTGTGTGTGTGTGTGTGTGTGTGTGTGTGTGTGTGTGTGTCTGTGTGTCTGTGTGTGTGTGTGTGTGTTCCTCTCATGTTCTCTTCCTCCCGGTCTGTATGTGTTTTGCACCCTTGATTTGTTTGTTTGCTTGTTTGTTTGTTTGTTTGCTTGTTTGCTTGTTTGTTTGCTTGTTTGTTTGCTTGTTTAATTGTTTGTTTGTTTGTTTGTTTGCTTGTTTGTTTGTTTGTTTATTTATTTGTTTGTTTGTTTGCTTGTTTGTTTGTTGTTTGTTTGTTTGCTTGTTTGTTTGCTTGTTTAATTGTTGGTTTTTTGCGGATGGATGCTTTGGTGAATGATGAGAGGGTGCGCTTTGAGTTGATTATATAACTTGATTTGGCACCGTGTTATCATCATCAGCAGCAGCAGCAGCATCACCATCATCATTATTACTATCATCATCATCATCATCATCATCGCTACAATTAGTATCATTATTTGTTTGTTTATTTATTTATATATTTATCTATTTATTTATTTATTTATTTATTATTTGTTTATTTATACATATATATAAATTCATATATTTGCTTATTCGTGTGTTCATTTATTGATTTTGAAAGTTATAACTATTTCATTTGTTATATTTGGTTAAAACCCAGCCGATTGCGTAGTCATATCAGGTCTATAACCTTTTCAAAACATACACAATATTTCAACAATGAAGAAAGGGAAAAGAAAATTAAGTACACTTATCAATGCATTCGCGCACCTAATCTAAGGAGATGCCTCTGGTGCTGACCACTCTGTCCAATTTATCATACAGGGGATTAAAAAAAAACATACCTGAATACAATTTTAAACATAACTAAGGACACATATATGTATATGTATAAAACGGCCCTAAATTACCTAAAATTGCTCGGCATATCACATTTCCACAGAGCAAAACAAAAGCACTAAATACATGTGCCCAATCATCAATCCTAAGAGAAAGTACTTATGACTTTATCAAACACATACAGTGTGTATGAACCAGCAAAGGCAGAAAATGATAGGAACAAATTACAGAAAGCAGAGGAACAAGACAGATATAAAGAAATTGACCCCAAAAAATCAAAAATAAAAAAGTTTAAAAACAGAGGAAATTTCTAGCACAGAATTTCCAGAAGGTGGGGATACTATTTACACTGAAAGAGCCCTCGGCATCTACATGGAAGGGGGGTGGTGGTGGTGAGAAAAAAAAGTATAATTGGCGGAAGACTTACAACTAAAGAATTAAAACACAATACCCTTGCAAGCGATCTCATGCTGATTTCTCGCACGAGCAATCCCAAAGACAGGAAGATAACGTGGCTCAGTTGCCAGAACGACATTCTCGCCTGTGGTACTTTGCTTTGCTATGGTGATCGAACTATTCACTGCACTGGCAAGGGGTTCTTGCATTAACCCTTTCTTTCACTTTATCCTTCTCACCAGCTTCCTGCAGGAAACTGGTGGAATCGGTCAGGGGAGGGAAAGGGTTAAGCGTGCCTAGTTTTCTCTATACTCCACAAATCATTTGATGGATCTTATTGATTGATTGATTGTGAGGGTCTAGTGGTGTTACGTGTGTGGGTGTAGATTGGTTGATGTTTGTTGGGGGGGGGGGGGAGGGATGATGAGGGAGGCAGAGGAAAGGAGTCAATACGTTGTGTGTGGGGTGGGTGGGAGGGGTGTGTGTGTGTGTGTGTGTGTGTGTCTGTGTGTGTGTGAGTGTGTGTGTGCGTGTGTGTGTGTGTGTGTGTATGTGTGTGCTGTGTGTGTGTGTGTGTGTGTGTGTGTGTGTGTGTGTGTGTGTGTGTGTGTGTGTGTGTGTGTGTGTGTGTGCAAGCAAGCGCGTGCTCCCCTCTCTCTCTCTCTCTGTCTCTCTGTCTATCTGTCTCTCTCTCTGGTTTTCTGTCTGTCTCGCTGTCACTGTCTCTGTCTTTGTCTGTCTTCTTTCTCTCTTTCTCTGTCAGTCTATCTGTCTTTCTCTCTCTTTGTGTCCCCGTCTCTGTCTCTCTCTCTCTGTCTATCTGGCTTTCTCTTTCTGTCTCTCTGTCTCTCTGTCTGTCTGTCTCTCTCTCTCTTTCTCTCTCTCTCCCCTCTCTTTCTCTCAGTCTTTCTCTCTCTCTCTTTCTATCTCTGTCTCTCTCTCTCTGTCTCTCTGTCTCTCTGTCTCTCTCTCTCTCTCTCTCTCTCTCTCTCTCTCTCTTACTTCTTACTTTCTCTCTGTGCCCACCTCTCTGCTTCTCTTTATCTTACTCCCAGCTCCTCTCACTCCTTCTCTTTCTCTCTCTCTTTCTCTGTCTCTGTCTGTCTCTGTCTCTGTCCGTCTGTCTTTCTGTCTGTCTGTCTCTCTCTGTCTCTGACTCTCTCTGTCTCTGTCTCTCTGTCTCTCTGTCTCTCTTCTGTCTCCTCTCTGTCTCTCTCTGTCTCTCTCTGTCTCTCTGTGTGTGGCTAAAAACGCCATGGCTTTGAACCCTACGAAAACTGAATGTATGGTTATATGCACACGCCAAAAACGGCAGCTTGGCCCTCTGTCACTCAATCTGTCTTTGAGAGCTAATTCTATTGCACAAATACCTGAACACCGTCTACTGGGAGTTCTCATTGATCATAATCTTACCTGGCAAAACCACATTGATTATTTATGCAGGATTATCTCCAAGAACTTATTTATTCTGTCCAAATTAAGATATCTAACAGATACAAACACACGCCAATTATTTTATAATGCTCATATTAAATCGCACATAGATTATGCCTCTACACTGTGGGATAGCTCATGTGAAGTTCATCTAAAAAAATTGAACACCTTACATAGGAGGGCAGCAAAACTTATCATGCCAGATCCCACTTTAACAACAGATGAAAAACTTAAACAGTTAGGAATCCTCCCTCTAAAGTCACACTTAATGTTCAATAAAGGTATCACAATGTTTAAAGTATCAAAAAGGAATGTTCCGCAATATCTTCTCAATTTGTTTAATCAGAATGTGCGATCATACTCAAACTCAAGACAAAATCAATTCAAAATTATCCGTCCAAGAATTGACATATATAAAAGTAGTTTATCGTTTTCTGGTGCACAACTATGGAACACCCTCCCCCCAAATATCACAAACACTCAATCACTCTCTTCCTTCAAAGTTACTTTATTTAAATACCTGACGTCAGTGTCGTAGATTACCTCAGTTAGCAACAATAACGTCAGCTGCCTTTCAACCTATGACATCTAATCTAGTCAATGTATGTGTGTGTGTGTGTGTGTGTGTGTGTGTGTGTGTGTGTGTGTGTGTGTGTGTGTGTGTGTGTGTGTGCACAATGATAATTTGTGTTCTTTTTGTTTTGTTTGTTTTTCTCTTTAACATTATTGATATTTTAACAGTTCAAACAGCCAACCAGTATTTCTTTCTGTATTATATGCGATGATTTGTTGATGACTCTATGACGTGTTCGATTATCTCTTGCTTCTTCTTTATTTCTCATTGCCTTTGTTCATTTTGTTTGTTTGTTTGTTTTTTGCTTTGCTTGCTTGCCCATCTTATCTGTTAGCCATATTGTCTGTTTGTTTGGTTGGCTCTTATCTGCTGTCTGTATTTGTCACTTTTCTCCAACTGTTATCCATATCATGCTTGTATCTCTCTTCTCCTATCAAGAAAAACGGCGCTTGATTATGGTTACTATTCTTGATTTATTTATGTCTTATTACATGAATTATTGATTTGTTTACACATGTATGATATTTCTATTATACATATGCGTTTATCATTACTGTAATTTCCTATTGTCGAAAGTAAAATTTACTTTATTTATCTATCTATACATTTGTCTATTTGACTTCATATCATCTGTTGATTTTCTGTCTCCTACAGAATTTTATGTGTTTATGCTGCTACCACCCCCCACCCCACCCTTTTTTTTTTTTCTTTTTTCCCCCCTCTAATCATCCTTCTGAACTGCTCTTTTTTCTACCTCCATTTATTATCTTTGGGTTTAGTAGTAGTAGTAGTAGTAGTGGTAGTAGTGATAATTGTTGTAGCAGT
>CM060313.1:85366599-85376599 GCA_030674185.1 Monoplex corrugatus | reverse complement strand
CTTTTGTAGCACATGGTGTCTAGTTTGTACTGTATGCGCTTTGATACAGGGAGCCAGTGAAGTTGTGCCAGGAGAGGAGATATGTGGTCAGCTTTTTTCTTTTTGAGTACAAGGCGTGCAGCATTGTTTTGAATGCGCTGCAGGATGTGAATGGTGGAGGCAGGAAGACCATACAGGAGTGAATTGCAATAGTCAATGCGAGACATTATGAAGGAGAGAACGAGTTTTGCAGTTGTTTCCACAGAGAGATACTTCCTGATCAGGCTTATACGATGGAAGTGATAGTAGCAAGATCTGGCAGTTTGAGAAACAAAGTTGTTCATGGAGAGGGTAGAGTCAATGCAGACACCAAGGTTTTTAGCTGAATCAGAAATTGGGACTGATGTGTTACATAATGGGAGAGAAAGAGGAGGCAGCTGAGAAAGTTTCTGATGGGTGCCAATGAGGATAGCTTCTGTCTTGTCGTCATTAAGCTGAAGTTTGTTGAACGTCATCCAGTTCTTAATGTCCGAGTAACACTCAGTGGTGCGAGTCAAGAGGCGCTGTATATTGTCTGGTGTGTCACTGTCTAGAAGTTGGGTGTCATCAGCATAGAAGTGGTGTTTTATAGAGTGGGAGTTGATGATGGTGGACAGGGGGGAGGTGTAAAGAGTGAAAAGAACAGGGCCAAGGACAGATCCTTGTGGAACACCACAGGTCAGGTATGGAGGTTGAGAGTAAGTGCCATTAATGAGAACAGTTTGTTTTCTGTTTGATAGATATGAAGTGAACCGGAGAGAGCAATGTCAGAGGTGCCAAAAGTATGATGAAGTCATCATTATCATCATCACCATTATCATCATCATCATCATCATCCTCGTCATCGTCATTGTCGTCATCGCCGTCATCATCGTCGTCGTCGTCGTCATCAAAACCATCATCACCATCATCACCATCACCATCATCAATCATCAATCATCATCATCATCATCATCAATCATCAGTCGTCACCATCACCATCATCAATCATCAATCATCTCATCATCATCATCATTAATCATCAGTCGTCATCATCATCATCACCATCACCACTATCACCATCATCATCATCATCATCGCCATCATCATCATCAACATCATCATCATCACCATCATCATCATTATCATCATCATTATCATCATCATCATCACGTGTCCTGTGTCTTTGTGGAGGGGGGAGAGCAGGACACGAACCACATCCTACAGAACTGCAGAAATCTCCAGCTGCTAAGGAAGCCGAGATGTGACCAAAGTCGACTGCCCTTGAGGAGAAACCGCACGTACATGTGGATGCTTTGGAGACGACAGCCAACATTACCTCGAAAGCTGGTCTCCAGGTGTAACAGTAACAGAAAGGAAGAGAATCGTCATCATCATCATCATCACCATCACCATCATCATCATTATCACCACCACCACCACCACCATCATCATCATCATCACCATCATCACATCACCATCACCATCATCACCATCACCATCATCACCATCATCATCGTCATCATATCATCATCATCATCATACCGTTGAGTTTCAAAGTAACTGCAGCCTATAATCAACTACCCAAAATTGATTCAGAGACGCATGAAAATCATAGTGATCCTCGTTTTTCATCATAGATCAAGATTGTTTCTAATAATTGCTATTATAAAATAGACGTGTAATCAATGTTTTGCATCGAATTTTTATTAAAATCTAATAAGCGTTCTAGAGCGCCTTAAAATGTTCGAGCACTAATCTACATCAAAATCTTCGTGTTGTGTCTGATATTAAGACACAGCTTCATATTATAAGACTGCAACTACAGCCACCTCAAGTAAGAATGAGACACTTTTTTTGTGATGCTTTGAAAAGTTGCATGCGCTTATGACTGACCAGTACATTCATGCACACAGTATGTTGTGGCATTAATAGTCTGTCACATATTGAAAACGGTGTAAAGAGTATTTGTAATTTGTTTGCTCTGATGATGGGAATGACCTTATATTTTGCTGCGGGAGATGTGCTCAAACCATTCTAACAGTCGTGTATTTACAACGTGGTGCCGTGTGTCTGTGCGGGTGTGTGTGTGTGCGTGCGTGGTGTGTAGTGTGTGTGTGTGTGTGTGTGTGTGTGTGTGTGCGTGCATGCGTGTGTGTATGTGTGCGCACGCGCACGCGCACGCGCACGCGCGGGTGTGTATATGTGTACATGTCAAATATTTAAAAAAAAACATTATAATTGTACATAAAGTCACCTACACGGACAAAGAGTAGAGACACAGCTATGTCCCAAAACGGGAACGGAACAGAAGACCTCTAAATCCCCACGTGGACTCTTGGCCACCTTTCCACGTATATGCATGTGAGAGAGAGAGAAAGAGAGAGAGAGAGAGAGAGAAGAGAGAAGAGAGAGAGAGAGAGAGAGAGAGAAAGAGAGAGAGAGAGAGAAGAGGGGCGGTGGGAGATGGTGAAATAAATGCAACCTCCGTGAAATATATGATCAAGAGAGAGAGAGAGAAAGGCAGAGAGAGCAAGAGACAGAGAGAGAGCAAGAGAGAGAGACAGAGACACAGAGAGAGAGACAGAGAGAGCGGTGGGAGGTGGTGGGATAAATGCAACCTCCGTGAAATATATAATCGAGACACAGAGAGAGACAAAGACAGAGAGAGAGAAACAGAGAAAGAAAGAGAGAGAGAGAGAATGAAAGAGAGATAGAGAGAGAAGGAGAGACAGAGAGAACGAGAGAGACAGAGAGAAAGAGAGAGAGAGAGAGAAGAGACAGACAGAGAGAGATAGACAGACAGAGACAGACAGACGTGGGAGAATGGGGAGCAGGAAAAGACGAAGGGAGTGAACTTACAGCAACCTCCTACTGAGGAAGACAGAAGACAAGAGAGTGAGACTGAGGAGGGAAGAAGGGCCGGGGAGAGGGAGGATGAGGATGAGGGATGGGGGCAGGGGGAGAGGGAAGCAGTGAGGAGAAGGAGGAGGGAAAAAAGAGCAATCCGCCTGTTAGAAAGATAAGCAAGCAACAGCCACTGATGAGCTATGTCAAAACTGCAGGGAGCGGGGGGGATCATCTTCAAAAGCCCGCACGTCGGAGAGTCGGAAAGTCAACAATGGGAAGCCATTATTGATTCATTCCTGGGCTCAGCCCCTCAACTTCAGTTTCTTGCCGTTTATTTTGGCAATACCCGCGGCCCGACGACGGGTGCTGTGTGTGAATCGTTCGACACTAGACCTTGGAGCGGAGCGCCGAAGCAACAGGAAAACACCCGTGAAGAGAGAGAGCAGCGAAGATTGTTTGATGGTTATCTCTATTACCAAGCGGAAGGGGGAAAATTGGTCTCCAGAAAAAAAAATGGAGAAAGGGAAAGTGAGTAAAGAAAGGCTATCCTAACGTTTTCGAGAAGACGAAAAAGGAGGGGAGGGGGGGGGGGGAAGGAACGAAAAATAAAAACTCAACTGTTTCGAGAAGAGCAAGAAGTTACAACAGCCAAAAGAGTAACGAGAGTCGTTATTCCTGCGTTAGCATATCACGAATTCCTCCGCCATCTCTTCCTGACATGCGCGCGGAGAGACATCCGCACGCGCGTGCGCGTCTGTAAAATTATTTGCGGCTTGGGAAGCAGAGAGAAGCCTTCCCGATTTATCGCCCGACATGATCATTGTAAGCCTCAACGGCGCTGTTCTTGCCCATGCCCCTCAATTAAAAAAAAATTAAAAGGAAAAAAAAACCGCCCGTTTTTACAATGGATGTTGGTTGTGGGCTTGAGAAATTGACACGCCCTCTCTAAAATGGCTGCCTGTCCATCAAACGCGTCGCTCACCTGTCTCGTGATGTCACGCGCAGGCGCGAAGCATGGCAGTTTCCGTGGCAATGGGTTTCCCACGTGGTAAGAGACTAGCCCCCAAGCGGTCTTGGAAGAACTGTAGTAAATGGATGTTGTCTTTCAGTGGACAATGGATCTGGAAGATAACCGACGCTCTTCCAACTTTTCAGTGACGCCCCCTTCATCTGTTTCATTTTTTTCCCTTGTTTTACGGATTTTGATTGTTCCCTTGGACTGGAAATGTGTTTAATGTTATATTTCAATATATTATGACGTATTGATTTACTGACTGGTGGGATCTTACCATATAATTCTTTGTGAGTTGGATGTTCTCTCCAGGATTTGTTCAGGGCTGCACGTAGTATTCGTGTGTATGCTCCATCAATCTTCTTCTCCAATGCGGGACACTGCTGGCGTAGCAAAGAAGAACTGGTGGGGGGTGTTCTACTATGGAGACCCAGCCACGGCAAACAAAGACCAGGACGTCCAAAGAAGACCTTCATCGACCAACTTATCGATGATACGGGCTGTCAGTATGATGAACTACCTACTGCAGTGTCTGACAGGGAAGGATGGAAGAAACGTGTCATGGATAGCCGAGCAAGCTCGACATGATGACGATGATGATAATATGACACTGTGCATTGTGAAAAGAAAATTTAAAAAAAAAAAAACATAAAAAAACTAGAAGTTCAAGGAAAAAAGTTTTAGTGACGCTAATACGCTGCCTACACAGCAGAACATCGTGATGTTACAGCAGCTCATAATTTACTGATTTGATAGAGTTTTACGTCAAGGCTCTTGAAATAGAACCGGGGATTCAAGATCTGATATCTTGAGTTCAGTCTCAACCTGCAACATAGAAATTGGTTCTGTTCTGTTCTGTAGAGTTTAAAGTCCTACCACTCTGAGTATACGAGGACTAGCTACCAAAATTGCTCAAAGAAGCCTTACAAATTATAGTTGCATTGTGAGATACCGATGCTTTTGTCGGATTCTCTTGATGATATGGGGATCTATTGATCTATAGAAATTGGTCTGTTTGCTGCCCATCTTAATGCTCTAGTCACTCTGGTGGTGTCAGCTTAGGTTTTCAAAGGTCCTTTCCTCCCCTCCCCCAACACTCCTCCTTCCATGTCAAGAACTTGCCAGCCCTTAGGGCTTGGAGCACGATCGGGGCATTTGCCAGTTAACCCTCTGATTCCCGTACCGTATCCAACAACTGCAAAAACTTAACACTTTCACTCCCTCACCCTATCCACCAGTTTCCTGCAGGCAGATGGTGGACAGGGTGAGAGTATCAAAGGGTTAAGTTTTGACTTCGTGGATTGGATATTGTTTTCTATTTGATTTCCTTGTGTGTTATGTCATATATTACTAACTGACTGACTGATCACTTTGTTTTTAGTATTTTAATTCTTGGCAGACATGTAGATCAGCAATGGCAAGTTTGAAAAAAATGTTTTAGATAATAATTTCGTTCATTGGAAAATGAAATGTTATTGCCACTCTTCCTCACCGCGTTTCTCTCTTTCACACTCGCATACACGCAATCATCATCCTCTCCACACCACTCTCTCTTTTTCCCCTCCTCACTCTCTCTCTCTTCTCTTCCTCTCTCTCTCTCTCTCTCTCTCTCTCTCTCTCTCTCTCTCTCTCTCTCTCTCTCTCTCTCCAGAAACGCAGAGGCAAAGCCAAGCAACCATCTTTCCGTCTTCCTGACCAATATCTAAACATATCAGGATTCAGGGTCATCTAATGTGTCGGCAGGTGGAGTGATCGACATTGTTCTTATTCTTCGAATGAAACTGCTTTATTTATTTGTTTCTTTGTTTATCTATTTATTTGTCTTATTATTTATTTGTTTATTAGTTATTTGTTCGTTTGTATGTTCGTTTATTTATCGTTTATTCACATGTTTATTTATTTTTCTATTTATTTATTTTGTTTTATTTTTTTTAATCGTAAATTCTAAAGTCTTTTAATTCTGTCGACAACTCTGAACTGTTTGATGATAACTATCGAACAGTCGGCAATGACTTTTTGTGTGAAACAGCAACAAACAAACAAACAAACAAACAAACAAAAACAAACAACAACAACAACAACAACAACGAAACCTAAACCTTGCGTTTAGACATTAACTACTCGCAAAAAAGTGACTAAGTAATATGTAATATAACAGACACTCCGCTGACAACCAACTCCATGGCTGCAGACAGGAGCTGGAAAAGACGGCTGCATTCATCGCCCGGCCTCAGATGATTGTGTAGCAGCGTACGCCAAGAAGAAGAGGAGATGTAATATAAATGTGAAAACTTAGATAGTATACTCACCCAGTGTATTCCGTGTACAGATTTTTGTTGTTTGTCAATTCGTTCGCTTATTCGGGGGTTTTGTTTCTGTTTGTTTGTTTCTTTCTTTGTTTGCTTTGTTGGTTGGCTGTTTATCATCTTCACTATTTATCATTCAGAGGCCTGTTTGGCGTAGAGGTATTCAGCTTCACGGCGCTGGTTCTGTCTTGCTTGAGGAGCCATAAAAAGGTGAACACAACACACATACACACACACACACACACACACCACGCACGCACGCACGCACTCAAAACAACACACACACACACACACATACTCATACACACACACACATACCACATACACACACACACACACACACACACACACACACACACACACACACACACCAACACACAACAACACACACACACAAAACACACACACACAAAACACACACACACATACACACACACACACACTCTCTCTCTCTCTCTCACACTCTCTCACACACACACACATACACACACACACACACATACACACAAGCAAGTGTGAATGCGGCCTCAGATTCACCCAGCTGTGAATGAGTTCCCTTTTCATTAGTTGGGCTCGATTCAATTTTGACCCCCTGAACAAACCCGCAAACTGCAAAATCCGAAATCTTGAACATGTTACAAACAAACAACAACACACCAAGCTTGAAGCAAACTGGTTGGGGAAGGCAAAGCGACGAAGGAGAAGAGATGCATACGGCCCTCATGATGCTCGGCCTGAGAAATGTAGAGTTCTCAACCATCTCATTCCCTTACGATGTTAGTAGTCATCATCATCAGGTGCCCTGCCGCATGGCGTTGGCGATCATGGACTTCCATCTGTCTCTATCTCTCGTTACTCCTAGCATCTCCCCCACCTCCTCGTCCCCAGCCACTCTGCAAGTCCGTCCAGCATTTTCTCCCTGGGTCTACCCGGTGCTCTCTTTCCCTCCAGCTTTCCCGTTGTGACCAGGTGCTCCAAATCCCCCTTCCTCATAACATGGCCTATAAATGTTGCCTGTACCCTTTGATTCTCTCACCTTTCCCACCAGCATCCTTCATCGTCATCAATGTTCATCATCATGTGCCCAGCTGCATTGTGTTGGCGATCATGGCCCTCTACACGAATCTATCCCTTGTCGCTACAAGTACATTTCCCACCCTCTCTGTCCTCAGCCACCCTGAAAGTCCGTCCGATAATTTCTCCCTGGGTCTACCTGGTGCTTTCTTTGCCTCCAGCTTTCCTGTTGTGACCAGGTGTTCTAATTCACCTTTCCTCATAAAATGTCCTATAAATGCTGCTTGTCTTTTCCTAATCTTCTTTATCAGTCATCAATGATACCAAAGCAAAAAACTTTAATCCATGACTCCCTCACCCTATCCACCAGCTCCTGCTGGTGGATAGGGTGAGGGAGTCAAAAGGTTACAATTTTTGCAGCTGATGGATAGGGTGCGGGAGTCAAAGGGCTACCGAACGTTTTAGTCTATTGACCACTTAAGGCTTCTGTGACCAGTTGAGTGCCTTAGCACTGCTTCGTCCTACATGGCGATGGTGATGTTAAAATGCTGCTCACAAGCTTCAAAGACAGCCGGTTACAGCTGTTTGCTGCTGTGCAGCCCTGGGAGGGACCGGGAGGGCGGCCTTCAATGGATCCTGGTTTTCACTCAAGCGAATAATTGCTCAAGTTTTACGATCACTTGAACATGGGTGTTTTTTTTTTCTTCTTCTTCTTCTTCTTCTTATCTTCCCGCTAATGGCGTTTTAAATTTTAGGGTCTGAATTTTTAAACATGTTATTAAGACTTGTAGATGAGTTCGTCTTCCGTTAATTTCATTACCGTTGAAATAATGTTACGAAACAATTGATAACAAAGACTTCTTGTTAAAGCACATGTTATGTTCGGAAACATAAATATTTATGGATACAAAAAATAATATTCACATTTGTGGGCTTAGGGAAAAAAAAAAAAGTGAACATAGTGCAAGAAAGAAAAAATTCAAAGAGAGAGAAGAGAGAAGAGAGAGGAGAGAGAGGAGAGAGAGAGAGAGAGAGAGAGAGAGAGAGTTTTTATGACGTGCATATTATATCTTCCATCTAAATACTGTGATTTTGTGGATTTTTTTAATTGAAAACATCTTTTTGTGCGCAGTATTTCGGGATTATTTTTTAGTCCTGACTAAAATTTGAAAGCCGAAAACTTCTGACAGTGTTTAAATGAACAAACAGATTTTGCTTAAAAATAATGTTTGCTTTAATATTGTACTCTTTCCTATGACCAACTGAACACAAATGAGGTATGTGAGGACAGTGCATTTGTTTCATTTAGATTATGTTAACCTCAAGCTCATTTATATTTGTTTGTGTGTGTGTGTGTCTGCATCTCCCCTCCCCGCTCTCTCTTCTCTTCTCTGTTCGCTCTCTTCGCTCTCTCTCTCTCTCTCTTCTCTCTCTGTATGTGTGTGTGGTGTGAGTGTGTGTGTGAGTGTGTGTGTGTGTCGTGTGTCTGTGCGTGTGTGTGTGTACTTGTGTCTGTGCATATAATTTAAGAATACCTTTAAATGTTTAACTGCACAGGTAATGTTCTCAGGTAAGCCATTCTTACTTACGGAATTTCAAATATCATTTCTACACGCTGTGATCATATTAAAAATGGGCACATTAACCATAATGTGTTCAAACGAATGGTACATTTGTTTTGTTAAAGCAGTCCACAATATCATCGTCTACTACAACGTTTATGTTGACGCGAATAATTTAATAACTGAGGTGGTACGGGCACGTCACACGATCATCTGGACTGGCCAAGACCGTCTTGCAGGGAACAGTTCAGGGAGGGAGACGAAGCGGCAGACAGAGAAAAAGATGGGAAGACAATATCAGAGAGTGGACTGGCCTTGAATGGAACATCATTCTGCGGAAAGCTGAGGACCGTGAGGAGTGGAGGAAGTTGGTTGCAAAATCTTCAGTGGTGCCCCAACGGTCAACAAGACTACGGGACTGATGATGATGATGATGAATAATTTAGTAAACAGAAAAATGAATGAGTGAAATGAAAACAATGAAAAAGAAGAAGAAATAAAGAGAGAGAGAGAGAGAGAGAGAGAGAGAGAGAGAGAGAGACAGACAGACAGACAGAGACAGAAACAGAAACAGAGACACAGAGACAAAATCAACGGTTCTGCTTGGCCAATGGCCTATGCAAAAAGCACGTAAGTATATGAACCTAAAAAAATCTTTTGAATGATATTTAAAGCTTAGTGAAGTATTGCTGTACGGATGCGAGGCGTGGACAATCAACAAGCAAAGCCAGAGCAAGATTGAGGCAGCCGAGATGTGGTTTCTCAGAAGAATGTTGAGAGTTACATGGACAGCAAAGAAAACAAACGAGACAGTCTTGATGGAGGCAGACACAAGTAGATCACTCATAAGGAAGATTAGGAAAAGACAGGCAACATTTATAGGCCATTTTATGAGGAAGGGGGATTTGGAGCACCTGGTCACAACGGGAAAGTGGGAGGGAAAGACAGCACCAGGTAGACCCAGGGAGAGAATGCTGGACGGACTTGCAGAGTGGCTGGGGATGAGGTAAGGTGGGGGAGATGCTAGGAGCAACGAGAGATAGAGATGGTTGGAAGTCCATGGTCGCCAACACCATGCGGCAGGGCACCTGATGATGTTGATGATGAAGTCTTGTCGGATACAAATTTTCAACGCTGTGATTTCCGTTTGAGAACGTGTCGGATGCATACGTCCGGCAGATGTTACTAATTTTTCTTGTGTAATCTTGTGAAATCAGTCTAAGGAAATCAATCCTGTTTCTGGGATCTTCAGGCAGTTT
>CM060313.1:85359099-85364099 GCA_030674185.1 Monoplex corrugatus | reverse complement strand
ACACACATACACACACAGAGAGAGAGTCACACACATACACACACACCACACACACACACACACACACACACACACACACACACACACACACACACACCACACACACACACACACACACACACACTCGTAGGCACGGTCGATTTACTGCAAGCAGCGTGGCATTTTATGCACTTCTACTGCTGACAAACGCGCAATTAACAACGGCGTCACTGGCATGCCTACCACGTACGCTACGTAACGCAACGCATTGCACCTCACCGTCCCAGTGCGTGTCAACTCCCTGTTGCAATCGTCTCCCTTTTCTCCCCCCCCCCCCCCCCCCCGTCTTTCACGTCATCCTCCTTCTTCCCTCCCTCTCTCCCCTCTCCCTCACTTCCCTCCCTCTCATACCTACCCGCTCACTCCTTGTCCTCCTGAGAGTTCCGGACGATTGGAAGTGAGCAGAGGCGAGACGCTAACTCGTTAACGGGAAGCAACTCTGGTAGTGTGTGAGAGCGTCTCCGGCTCTGGCAGCAGAGCGAGCCATGTTGTTTTGCTGTTGTAACATCACCAGGCGATTTGTTTCGTCTCGTCTTGAAAGTGTTATGTACCGGTGTTGTGGAAACACCCATACCCTATGGACTGTAAAAAGAAAAAACGGGAAGATGTCGGTAACTGGGGAAGGTTAAACTGTACTTGTGTTGCTAATCGATTTTACTCTCTGTCCCTGTCTCTGTCTCTGTCTCTGTCTCTGTCTCTCTCTCTCTCTCTCTCTCTCCCCTCTCTCTCTCTGTCTCTGTCTCTGTCTGTCTGTCTCTCTCTCTCTCTCCCCCTCTCTCTGTGTCTCTGTCTCTATCTCTGTGTCTCTGTCTCTGTCTCTATCTCTGTGTCTCTTTCTCTGTCTCTCTTTCTTTTCTCTCTCTCTCTCTCTCTCTCTCTCTCTCTCCTCTCTCTCTTCTCTTTCTTACTTACGTTGCTAATCGATTTAACTCTCTGTATTTCTAACGTTATTAATCGATTTTACTGTACATGTACTATCCCTTTCCCACTCCTTATCTTTTCCTCCGTGGGGATGCCAGGGGACTCTTTCAGTATAAATGGTATCCCCATCTTCTGGAAATTCTGTGCTAGCAATTGTCCACTTTTCTGCCAATCTCTTTGACTCTTTCTTCGTCCTTTGTTTTCTGTCATTTCTTCCTATGAATTTCTGCCTTGCTGGTTCATTCATCTGTAGATCTATGTGTTCGATATAGTCTTATGTACTTTCTCTTAGGATTGATGATTGGGTAAATTTATTGAATGCATCCTCCCCCCCCCCCCCCCGTGGGGATGCCGGGGGCTCATTTAGTATAAATAGTATCCCCACCTTCCGGAAATACTGTGCTTGGAATTTCCTGTTTTCTGTCACTCTCTTTGATTCTTTCTTTCTCTTTTGCTTTCTGTCATTTCTTCCTATCATTTTCTGCCTTGTTGGTCAATTCATATGTATGTGTTCGATAAAGTCTTGTGTACTTTCTCTTTGTTTCTACCTTATTCCTTTGCTTTCTGTAATTTCTTCTTATCATTTTCTGTCTTGCTGGTCCATTCACCTGCATGTGTTCGATAAAGTCTTACATACTTTCTCTTAGGATTGATGATTGGGTAAATTTATTGAATGCATCCCCCCCCCCCCCCCCGTGGGATGCCGGGGGCTCATTTAGTATAAATAGTATCCCCACCTTCCGGAAATACTGTGCTTGGAATTTCCTGTTTCTGTCACTCTCTTTGATTCTTTCTTTCTCTTTTGCTTTCTGTCATTTCTTCCTATCATTTTCTGCCTTGTTGGTCAATTCATATGTATGTGTTCGATAAAGTCTTGTGTACTTTCTCTTTGTTTCTACCTTATTCCTTTGCTTTCTGTAATTTCTTCTTATCATTTTCTGTCTTGCTGGTCCATTCACCTGCATGTGTTCGATAAAGTCTTACATACTTTCTCTTAGGATTGATAACTGGGTACATTTATTAAGTGCATTTTTTTCCCCGTGGGATGCCAGGGTCTCTTTCAGTATAAATAATAATCCCACATTCTGGAAATTCTGTGCTAGGAATTTCCTCTTTTCTGTCACTTTCTTTGTTTCTACTTTGTTCCTCGCTTTCTGTCATTTCTTCCTATCATTTTTCTGCCTTGCTGGTCCAGTTACCTGTATGTATTCGATAAAGTCTTATGTACTTTCTCTTAGGAGTGATAATTGGGTAACATATATTAAATGCATTTTTGGCTCTAGGGAAGTGAGATATGCAGAAGCAGTTTTAGTTAATTTAGACCCGTTCTTAAATATGTTGCATGTCTTTAAAGGTTAAAAGGTTAAAGGTCCCATGGTCAATATGGCCGTAGGGCGGTGAACTGTTAAAGATTCACCGTGTCTAGGGCACGGCATTATGAAAGGCGGAGCCCATCCCTCTCCTTTCGCCGCCTTTTTTTTTTAACCTCCCCCGACCGAAGTCAGGTACCCATTCACTGCTGGGTGGACAGAGGGAGTTTTCAGGCCGGAAAAATCGAACCAGCGTTTAGCGTATTCGAACCACCGACCTTCCGCACCGCAGACGAGCGCTCTAACCACTCGACTAGTGTCTTTAGTTATGTTTAAATTTGTATTCAAGTATGTTTTTTAAATCCCCCGTGCGATAAATTGGACGGAATGGTCAACGCCAGGGGGCATCTCCTTATATTATTATGTGCTTGAATGCATTGATATGTGTACTTAATTTTCTTTTCCTTTTTTTTCCTTCCTGTTGAAGGACTGTACATGTAGATCTATGTGCATTAAAATGGTTATGGCCCTCATATGGCAGTCGGCTGGTCTTTAAGCAACAACAATAAAAGTGCATTTTTTGGCTCCAGGGCAATGAGATGTACTGAAGCAATTTTAGGTGAATTGGACCCGTTTTTACATATGTTTTAGTGTACTTAGTCATGCTTAACTGTGTATTCAAGTACGGTTTTTTTTTTTAATCCCATGTGTGATAAATTGGATGGAGTGATCAACGCCAAGGGCTTCTCCTTGGATTATGCCCGCGAATGCATTGATATGTGTGCTTAATTTTCTCTTCTTTTATTTTCCTGTTGAAGTATTTTTTTATGTTTTGAGATAATAATAATAATAATAATAATAAATGGTTATTTATGAGCGCTTTCCACTTGCACAAAGCGCTTTACAACAACAATAAAAGTAAAACAAACACACGAACTCACAGACACACACCAACACACACACAAACACGCACAGACACACACACACAAACCACACACACACGCACGCACGCACGCACACAAACACACACGCGCACGCATTTACACCCAAAAACACGCACATCAAAAATACAGAGCGGCAGGAAGAGGGTCTACAAGAAATGTTGCTGGAAGAGAAAAGTCTTCAGACTAGTTTTAAAGGAGGGAAATGAAGGGCTGTGACGGAGATTGTGAGGCAAGGAGTTCCACATCTGCACAGCAGATGATGAAAAAGCTCGACCACCATGCCTCTCTCGTTTATATTTTGGAACGCGGAATGTTCTATCATCGGTAGCAGAGCGAAGAGATCTGGGTGGTACATAGATCGTAAAGATGTCAGAAAGGTATTTAGGCGCAGTGCCAATTATGACTTGGTAGCAGAGACAAGAAGCTTTGTATTTGATTCTTTGTTCAATAGGTAACCAGTGTAACTCTCGTAGAAGGGGTGTACAATGTGCCGATCTTTTTGCTTTGCACACTATTTTGGCTGCTGAGTTCTGTACTTGTTGTAGTGGTCTGATCAGGGTATGTGGAGAACCGACAAGAAGAGAATTGCAATAGTCTAGTCTAGATAGTACACAAGAACTGACAAGTGTTTTTGTTGCATCAACTGTGAGGTAGCGACGTATAGAGCTGATGCGTCTGAGTTCATGGTAGGCTACTTGACAGGTTTTACTGATATGATGTTTCATGGACATCTCTTTATCAAGGAAAAAGCCAAGGTCACGTACATTGTCTGAAAATGAGACGGGCGTATTTCCTAGGTCAAAAGTAGGAGGTAGGGAAGTGGCATCAACTGATGGAGGAAGGAGTCTAAGAGCTTCAGTCTTGTCATCATTTAGTTTCAGTTTGTTTTCGGTCATCCAATTTTTAACTTCTGTGACACTATCTTGGAGAGATTGAATAAGATTATCGTAGTTTGAAAGCGTGTCAGAATGTTCCAGTTGAGTATCATCAGCATACATTTCATGACGAATGGAATGAGTATCAATGAGATGAGTGAGTGAAGTGGTGTAGAGTATGAAAAGAACAGGGCCCAGAACAGAGCCCTGAGGAACGCCGAAAGTGAGAGTAGATTCAGAGGATCTATTTCCGTCTACTAGAACAATTTGCTTTCTGTCAGAGAGATATGATCGAAACCAGTTGAGCACGATATTTGTAATTCCAAATGTTGTATTCAGGCGTGAGAGAAGGATGTCATGATCTATTGTGTCAAAGGCAGCAGAAAGGTCCAAAAGTAGAAGAACAGATATTTTGTCTTGGTCAATAGCATTCAAAAGATCATTTACAATGCGTAAAAGAACAGTTTCTGTAGAATGGCCAGGCCTGTAAGCAGACTGGTGATCGCTGAGAAGTGAATGAGAGGTCAAATGGGAGAAAAGCTGGCGAAGCACAAGTCGTTCAAGAAGTTTAGAGAGGTATGGAAGGTTGGAGATGGGTCTGTAATTTTTCAACTCGTTGGGGTCCAGATTTGATTTTTTCAGAAGGGGTTTTAACACGGCTGTTTTAAATTCAGTTGGAAAGACGCCGGAAATGAGTGATTCGTTCATGATATGAGTAATGCTAGGCAGAAGAAGGTCTATATGCTGAATTAGAAATTTGGTGGGCATTGGATCTAGTTCACAAGTCTTTGGAGTTGTCTGCATGATCGTTTTTCTCACTAGATCTTCACTAACGGGAACAAAAGCAGACAAAGGGGTGCTAGAGAAGGGCGGGCTGATGTTATGAGACTGTAATGTTGACGGGAAGTTGT
>CM060313.1:85349099-85356599 GCA_030674185.1 Monoplex corrugatus | reverse complement strand
ATGTGTGTGCGTCGTGTGTGTGTATGTGTGAGTGCGTGTGTGGCGTACGTTATCTGATCAGTATTTTTCCTTTCTTCAAATGTTCATTCAGCTGTCACAAGCTTGAGGCTGATTTAGGTTAACGCAAAGGTGCATATACATATATATTATATATATATACATATATATATAATAGTATATATATATATATATATATATATATGTGTGTGTGTGTGTGTGTGTGTGTGTGTGTGTGTGTGTGTTGTGTGTGTGTATGCAGAAAAACCGAATGTGCACTTTTGTGACTGCAATGCTTTAGGTGATAAGTTTCAATACAATACAATATTTTATTTATATAGCGCAAAATCTTTCACTGTATTGTCGAATGTCCTAAATTCCATGATAATCGATTGAAATTTACTCCCGCCCCCCCCCCCCCCCCCCCAAAAAAATCTTTCAGTTAAATCATTGTTTCCATTGTGTAACATTATACCTGGAAGGAAAAGCGTTAACTGGAATTAGCAAATATGATTTTTTTTTTTCAAATTATATAAAATATATTCTGAATATTTGGATATTTTGTCATAAAACATATTCACGTGGATTCATTTCTGTTAGACTGTTGTATACACATACATTCTGCTAAATGTTAGCTGTTGATTTCATTGGATTTTAGCTTAGCTGATGTTGACCTCCATTTCCCCAGTTGCAATCAAAAGTTCTGTTAAACGTTGAATATGAACTTGTGTGTGTTTTAGGTGCTGGTAGACAAACTGGGTCGGACGAGACAAAGACAAGCGATGAGAGGAGACAGAGCACAGGGCACTGAGTTTATGTGCAGGCTTGTATCTTACTCTATGATAATGTTGGATCTTCTTCCATGGGATGGCATTAGCGGCGTTAGTGTATGAGGAATCTCTTCAGAGAGTAGACAGTGGATATATTGCTTCGTGAAAAATGAAACTGAAACTGAGTAATTTTAAAAGTAGATAGAAAAAAATCTCCAAAGGTTCCAGTAGTTCCAACAATAGGAAGGAGTCTTTCATGTCAGTCTGCAGAACCTCTTTGCTAATAAAAGGTTGTCTATTTCACAGAAAGTCTTATCTCGTGAAAAAAATGATATATGTTTTTGAGGTATGTGAATGTGAGTGAGTACTAACGTACAAAAACAATAATACTTGGTTATCATCTTCCGGCAATAATTCATTCAACACATCCGTGTATACACAAAAGCTTTTAATGATCCAGGACCTACTACCATCATACTCTACACACAGGCTTACTATTACATTCTGCCTACATGGGAAGTAAAATGAAAACTTAGTCAGCCAAGCCATACTAACAATCTAATTTTTACATGGAACTGAAAACTATTTCTGTCATGAAATTTTGTTGCAAAAGCCTTTATCACTGGGAAAATAAATAGCTCAGCTAGCTCCTTATTCCATCTATATTCTACAGTATTCATGTATTTCAGCTGAATGGAGATGTGAACCCTAGGCAATTATTTCTTTAAGGATAAATGAAAAAAAAATGTTTAGCTACCAAAATCCATAACTTTGGTTAAATGCATTCATTCTCTCAAACTACGGTTTCTTTAACTCTTTAAATGATGTAAAAAATAAAAAGGAAAACTGATGATTTCGTGTTTTCTACATCCTAAACATCTTATTTGTCCTTGTTATTTGAAACCTTGATAGACCACAGACCAGCTGGTAATATATTTCACATTTGGTTACAATGTTTGTTCAAGCAACTGAGAAACTGTTAAAGTAAAGAAACGTTTTCATACTTCCTGTTTCCGAGACCCATTTAACGACTACTCTTCCAAACTTAAAAAAGGGCGCTTACTGCTCGTGTGGCGCAGCTATGGTGAATGATATAAAAGTAATCAGTATAGAAATCGTTGTAGACCTTTGTTGTTGTCGTCGTCGTCGTGTTGTTGTTGTTGTTGTTGTTGTTGTTTTGCTTTAGCTTTTTGTTCGCATCACACATACACGCAGAGAGAGCGAGAGCGAGTGTGAGAGAGAGAGAGGCAGAGAGAGACAGAGACAGAGAGACTGAGACAAAGAGAGAGAGACAGAGAGAGAGAGAGAGATGAAGGTCGTAATCGAGAAGAAGTCTGCCCCCTCCCCCTCCTCCCTCTCTCTCTCTCTCTCTCTCTGCCTGTCTGTCTGTCTGTCTGTCTCTCTCTCTCTCTTTCTCTTTTTTTATACCCCAAAACTGGAAGATTGTAAAAGCAAACCAAATGTTTGTTTTATGTGAACACCTGCGGGTCGTGAGCGATGCCAGAAGCGGAGCGATGAAAGCAGTATGGGGACGAAGCCTTAGAACAACTTCAGTGACAAAACGCTCGCCAGTTTGCCTGACAGCATAAATCACTGTCGCAGCAGGCCCCGGATGTGCCGCCATTTTGAACGGCGGTGACGGGGGATAGAATGCCCAGAATTTTGGTGACTTTTCACGCTTGGAGTTCGTTTTCCGCCCTGGCAGATCGTTTAGCACGGTAGGTGTTGATCTTCTAGGCGTGTTTTCCGCGTTAAATATTAGCAAATACACCACCTTACTTTCCCAGGGTTTCAGTCTTGGAAAGTCATCAGTCTGAGACCATGAAATTGTCGTAATGATGTCATAAAATGATGTGAACAAAGCCCACACTGTTCTTTTCACTGAAATTACTAGTCAATGAATTTTGGTTGGAAATGTGTTTTCCACGTTGTGTACTTTCATCTTGCCGCTGAGACAATCTCGAAAACGACAAATGGCACAAGTACACATGTGTATGCGTTTACCCAGTCGTCTCCCCTCGTATGCAATTGGAAAAGAGTGAAATGCGTGCATGTGTATGAATGCATGCTCGTAGACATTGGTGTTGTAAACTCGATGGAAGAAATATTTTGAACACATGAAAAAGTTTCCAGTTGTAGGAAAGAATTTTCGGTATCTCCATTCATTTCGGATTCATCTTACCAGACTGTCTCCTTCCCTCACGTCTCGCTGCTATGACTTCCTAAGTTTCCAGTTGTAGAAGAATTTTCGTATCTCCATTCTTTCGGATTCATCTTACCAGACTGTCTCCTTCCCTCACGTCTCGCTGCTATGACTTCCCTCCACTTCCCATTCTCCAGTCTCAGTTCTAGTGGAGTGGATAGCTCCTCTACTAGAGCTGTGGACTCAAGATCTAACGTCTTGAATTAAGTCCCAGCTTGCAAGATAAAAGCTGGCCTCTTTGCTTCCCATTGTAATGATTTCAATCATTCTGATGGTGCCAGCTTCATGTTTCACATATTATCCTTTCCCCTCCCATCCTTGCATTCAAGACATTACTAGTGTATAGGATTTTGCACAGGCTCAAAGACTCTGTCAGAGAACAGATGGTAGATTGGGTTGAGCGCATATGGAACTGTACAAGTGCCACGAATCAGTCTTGAATGGACTACCATTAACTCCAAACTCCAGTCTCACTAATGGTATAAATTTGTCAGTTTAATAACAGACAACGGATCAATTTGTCAATTTAATAACAGACAACGGATCAATTTGTCAATTTGATAATAGACAACGGATCAATCCTCTTTTATTGTCAGAAAGATAAAATATCAGTGTAAAATGGAAGCTAAACGAATAACTAACAACTGGTCAAACAACAACGACAACAACAAAAACAATAACAAACCAAACAAATAAGATCAAACCGTCACATTTTTTTTTTTTTTTTTTTGGTTTCTTTCCCGGTCAAGAAAGAAACCTGGACCCCTTACTGCTTAAACCGTTCACGCTGGACCGCTAAGCCAAGCTGCCTTTGACAGGACAGCAAGAAACGCGTGGTCACAGAAAGCTAACGACAAACAAGCTCTGCAAGCCTCCAGCCCCCGAAAACTAACCGGATTCAAAGCTCTCTTCATCTCCTCACGACTGGGAACGGAGGACGGGGACTGGTTGTCTCAGCATCTTTTCAGTGTAATTAGAAAAGCTCCCGTATTTGTCTTTCTGTGAGCGTGGAAATCAGGGGGGACTTGGGCCACTTAAAACTGTTGTCGCCACACCAAGCTGGCCGGCCATACTGGGGCAGGCTGCATCACTTTTCTTTTCTTCTTCCACTGTCGCTGCTGAACAAATTTCAGGTATGGTTGGAGGAATGGGCATCATGTGTCCACCCTCACTGACCAGCTTTAATTCATGAAAAGAAAAAAAAAAGAATAAAATTGAATGCCTCAAGGCTTCTCTCCACTGACATTTCTCTAAATGTATCCGAAACAAGTGTGACTGCCCGCGTTCAAGCAAATAGGAACCAGAACACATACATGTACACACACACACACACACACACACACACACAATCAGAACGCGTATTTGATACAACCAGAGAAGACAGTGGCAAATTTTCGGCCAAATGGCCTTTGTCTATCGTAGACGTAAGATCACAAAAGAACAAACACCAAATACAAAAATCAGGAAAAACAAACAAAACAAAAAAAGACTGGAACTTCCCTGCTGCTTCGTCCAGTGTGAAAAAAGGACGGTGATGGCTTATAAGATTCCCAGTAAAAATTAGTTTTAGCAAAGCAACAATGTTTGTCACAATAGAACAACTACAATTATAAATAACTGATTGAAATGGTTGAGATGAGCAATACTGGTAATTATCAATATGCAATATTCGACTAAAATGATTCAAACGAGCAATGCTGATAATTATCAATATTCGACTAAAACGATTCAAACGAGCAATGCTGATAATTATCAATATTCGACTAAAACGATTCAAACGAGCAATGCTGATAATTATCAATATTTGACTGAAATGATTCAAACGAGCAATGCTGGTAATTATCAATATTTGAGTGAAATGATTTAAACAAGCAATTCCGGTAATCATCAATATTCGAATGAAATGATTCAAATGAGCAATACTGGTAATTATCAATATTCGACTGAAATGATTCAAACGAGCAATGCTGGTAATTATCAATATTTGACTGAAATGATTTAAACAAGCAATTCCGGTAATCATCAATATTCGAATGAAATGATTCAAACGAGCAATACTGGTAATCATCAATATTCGACTGAAATGATTCAACTGAAATAATTCAAACAAGCAATGCTAGTCAGTACAAATAACATCGTCATAATTTTGTTCCTTACATATAACTTCTGCTTGTTTGCGCTTGCTGTTGTGTGTAATACATTACTTCCATATGCTCACAGTGCAGTGCTGAGGTAAAACGTGATGGAAATAAGTCTGTATGTAAAGTGATGAGAGGTTTAGGCAAACTATACATCCCCCGTGGGGATGCCGGGGGCTCTTTCAGTATAAACAGTATCCTCACCTTCTGGAAATCCTGTGCTAGAAATTTCCTCTTTTCTGTCACTCTGTTTCTTTCTTTCTCCTTTGCTCTCTGTTATTTCTTCCTGTCATTTCCTGCCTTGCTGGTCCATTCACCTGTATGTGTTCGATAAAGCAAATACATTGTCAGCTGCAGAAATCGTCAATTTACTTCACAAAATGTCTAGGACTGAACATCACAAAATATTGACTACTCAGTTGGGTTGGAAAGTACTGAAGCAGACAATGTTTTGCATTCAGCGTAAAACTGATGATAACACGTTTCACACATCACAAACCTTACTTCCAACAGTCCGACAGACAGCCGCTACCATTAAAAGGCCTCTCTTATAAACAGCTGTTGTGCCTGAGTACCTTTTACTCCTTAGGCCACAAAGCCTCAACTACCACCAGCAGACTTCTCGCACCTGAAGATCGGTCGTTTACAACATCCAATTGATTCACAGTCTTAGTCCTAACGATGTTAGTAAAACCGTGTGGTGTGTGGTCGCGGCTGAGTTAGACTTTGTGTCTGCAACAGTCACTTCCGTTGTCTCCAGAGGCAGAAGGAAGCATATTAGACCTGCTTCAGCACTTTTGATGGCGTCTGTGATCGGTTGAGCCTAAGACAACATGAACTGAATGAGGACGCGTGCTACACGCGCAACTGTCGCCGCCCAATACCGCAGGCGTAGACTACTAGACAGAGAAAAGGAGCTCTCCATTCATGCCGTCGATAAAACTTGTAACCATCGTCCATACATAGCCAACAGCTGCAGACTGCCTTCTGGGGACTGACTGACTCACCGAAAGATCGCTTTCTGATGAAAAACAAAGAAAATCCCTGTGTGTAGTACCTGAAGCATAATAATTATGCTTTGTTTATTTTTATTGTTTGTTTACATCACGCTCATCAGTTCCATGATATCCCCACCTTGACATACCGGTGCCAGATCCGGACACTGACCAAGTCCACCGAAGCACACAATTACTGTCTGTGCGGTACGTTGTTTGAAAAGGCCTGTCAACAAACCAAGAAGCACCAACATCAGAGAAGTGGTGAGAATAGTATCAGTCCACAGGCACATTTATCACCGAAACATTAAGCGGTTTTGTCGACTTACCAAAAGGCCAACCCATCAGCAGGATCAACAAGAATGTAACACTAATGCTGGGTTTAAAGTGAGAGGCATACCAAGGAAGACCTGGATCACGGGCGTGAAAAAGATTTTGACGTCGCATGGTATTTCTCCTCTTCACGACACCCATGACGGTACAAGTCGATAGATGAAAGAAAGAAAAAAAGTTGTTTGATTGTTTTTTTTATCCAAGAATTCCTTATCAGTTTTACGTGGCTAGTACATTACTTTTGAATATCTATTTATAACGATATCTTTACCAGTTATAACGACTCACACCACGCTCATCATTGAGTGCCATGCTGTGAAAATTCAAACGTTTTGATCAAACAGACGGATAGAAAGAAAGACAAGTAAACAGGACAGAGAGGGATGCGAAAGACACAGCGAGCACGTGTCTTTGTGTCGGGACTCCGTTATTCTTGAGGTAATCAGCATTTTCTATCGTTTTACTTGAGAAAAATCGTGTCATAAGAGGTTGGCCTCTCGGAGAGTCTACTACAACAAAAGAGCTGTTTGTCCATTACGATCTGAGCGTGGACGGACTTTTACACGGGAAGATCAGACAGCAAGCAGTGAGAACTCAGACGGGAGTAAGCTACTTGCACGCGTGTGTGTAGTCCATCCCTTCCTTTCTGTCCTTGTTTCCCTGCAGTTGAAGACAAAGACTTTGAAAGCTCTGGTCTTGTTTTGCCGCCTGTAATGAGTCGCACCGGAGTGCCCACAAACCGACTTGACAGGAAAGCCACCTAACTCCAAATAGTTTACTCACGGCAAGCCAACGGCACACAGGAAATTTGTAGTGTCAAAGGCTGCCGTCGGCGCCTCCAGCCTCGTCTCAGCCCAGCTAAGCCTCGGTGTGGAAAGCAGGGCCGCCAGTTGGGGTCGTGTGGATGAACAGGTATGTTAATTAACACGAGTTCTGTCCCTGGACAGGATATTGGTGGCAGGAGAAGAAAGACGGGGAACGGTGTTAAAAGGACATACTTTCCACGACAAATCATCTTGCTTGCTCTTGGGGGAGCTGTATTAAGGATGGATGGATGTCTGCAG
>CM060313.1:85331599-85336599 GCA_030674185.1 Monoplex corrugatus | reverse complement strand
CAGGCAACATTTATAGGCCATTTTATGAGGAAGGGGGATTTGGAGCACCTAGTCACAACGGGAAAGCTGGAGGGAAGGAGAGCACCAGGTAGACCCTGAGAGAAAATGCTGGACGGACTTGCAGAGTGGCTGGGGACGAGGAGGGTGGGGGAGATGCTGGGAGCAACGAGAGATACAGACAGATGGAAGTCCATGATCGCCAACGCCATGCGGCAGGGCACCTGATGATGATGATGGCTAGACATCCAGTCCTGGATCCAGGGATCTACCAACTAACAGAGTCGGCCAGGACGGTGTGTGAGCAACAGTTCCTCACTGAGGAACGTGTGACAATATCTACCATCTGTTTTCATTGTAGTGACAGTCTACTACTGTCCTCAATACATGTCAAGTTTTATTTCAACCGAAGCTTTTTCATGGTCATAGTAACCTTGAAGAGTGCAAAATCTAAATTTTCTGTAATACTTTTTGTATTGAAATGGGGATTGTTTGAATGGTTTGGTCGTCTTGCGTCTTGTCCATGGGAGGAAGATACTTTCGTATCACACTAACCTTTTACGTAATACGCCACAAATACATGACTGAAAATCATGTCTCGAGGCATTTCAATCTATGTACTTCTAGACCCCAAAGTTACTGAATAATTCTGAACATCTTGAATACATAATATATAAATGTATGATTGCAAAGAAGCATAATGCGCATGCTCGTATATCTTAGGGTCATGGCTGTCTCTACTCAACGATTGATAATCAGTCAACAAGTGCAAGTTTTTTTGTTTTGTTTTTTTTTTTTGTTAAAACTTTATTTTCCAACGAACATGTTGGTTAATGGTTAGTTCGTTGATTGGTGGACTGTTGTTGTGTGGGGTCGACGTTAATAAATATTGACAGTACTGGGTTCGTTTTGGTTTGGTTTTGATAATTGGTGTCGGTTTGCTTCTTTTTGTTTCAAGTTTGTTGACATGATTTTTTCTTATTGAGATTTGAAGAATGTTTGTTCCGTTTACACGGACGTGGAGTGCATGTGGTTCTGTTTGTTGTCTGTTCGTCAACTTATGTAATTTAATTCTTCATGCAGGGGAAGGATGACAGAGAAGGAACACCATTTCATCCCGAATTCTTTTTCGTTTTATTTTGTTTCTTGTTTTCTTCCCCTGCATATTCTTGTGCGACGATTTCTCTCTCTCTCTCTCTCTCTCTCTCTCTCTCTCTCTCTCTCTTCTCTCTCTTCTTCTCTTTCTCTCTCTTCCTCTCTCTCTCTCTCTCTCTTCTCTCTCTCTCTCTTTCTCTCTCTTTCTCTCTCTTTCTCTCTCTCTCTTCTCTCTCTCTCTCTTTATTATTTTTTTATTGTATTGTTTCTCTTTCCTTCTCCCTTTTCTTTTTTCTCCTTTTTATTATTTTTTTTTTCAATTCTTTTTATTTTATCTCACTGTTTATTTCCCCCTCCACCCCATTTTTTGTTTGTTTGTTTGTTTGTTTGTTTCATTGTTTTTCAAGATATGATGCCACTGTCCCTGGTACTGTTCTGGTCACGGCGTCTTGTCAGCTTAATTCATGAATACAATTCATTCAACAAAGAACCTCAAAATGTGCATTGTAATTGTGTTTGTCACAACAGTCGTTAAGGCTGATTTTTCAACGTATCTTTTGAGATTCCTTTTTTTGTTTTGTTTGTTTTGTTTTGTTTTTTGGTTTTGGTTTTTTAATTTTTCTGACAATTTTTTATCCGCTTCAATCGGCCAACTAATCTGAAAGCTTTCTGATCTTTCCGAGTATTATGATTCAGAAGTGACACAATGTTTTAGATCCAATTTTCTTTTATGTGGTATTTCTCATTTACAAGATAAATATTATATCCCGGATTTTCTGTTTAACCTGTCTGCTTACGTTGAGTTGCTTTCCAATTAGCCCATTATTTCTCTGGAGAATTTCTTGTGTTGTTCCTCCTTCGGCCAACTTTCTCTCATCGTCTGTGTATTTTGCAGTTTGCATTTAATTTCCTCATCGGAATTCTCTATGTTCCAAGATTCCCCTCGCTCAAACAATCTGTTTTTGAATTATAGCAGAGAACAAATCCAGAAATTGTTGAATTACATCTTTACCTGGTACTTATTAAATGTGACAAATATTAGCTAGAACCTGGGCAACCCCGATGTTCAGTTTGTGTTTTGTTTCGCAGGAAGAAAGAAAAAATAATTGAAGACGAAGAAACCTTTTTTTTTTTCTTTTTTTTTTTTTTCTCATCATTATTTTAAAAAATGAACATTCCTTTTATTTCCTCTGCAATTAATCAAGCAATTCAAATGTTTCATTCTAGCACGGCCTTTCTAGTCAGGAAGAGCGCAGGACAATGACAAATCAATGTTATGGCCCGCATACTTATGAATTGCAGATCAGATTCTAAAACGCTGCCTGGCCATCTCAAACAGAGGGAATACCTGGAAGTAAACATTGAAATGGAATCAAACATGTATTGCTTCACCTATCGGTAATTTCTTTTCATATGAGCTGATTAATCTTTATCTTTCTGTTTGATTGTCCGTCTGTCTCCATCTTTTTCTGGTTCTCTTCCCCCACCCCCTTCTCTCTCTCTCTGTCTTACACACACAACACCACACACACACACAACGCATGCACGCACGCACGCACGCACGTACACACACACACACGCACGCACGAACGCACGCACGCACGCACGCACGTACCACACACACACACACATAAACACACATGCACGCACACATGCACACGCACACACACACATTCTCTCTCTCTCTCTCTCTCTCTCTGCTGTTGTGTGTGTGTGTGTGTGTGTGTGTGTGTGTGTGTGTGTGTGTGTGTGTGTGTGTGTGTGTGTGTGTGTGTCTTACGCAAACGTCTACTGTGTGTGTGTCTGCCTATGCTCGCGTGTGTATGTGTGCATCTGATGTATGTGTGCACATGCGCGTGTGTGCGTGTATGTGTCAGTGTGTGTGTGTTTTCTAAATTTTTTTTCATTTTGCCTTTTCAGGTTTCAACTCTCTGTCCCACACTCTCTCTCTCTCTCTCTCTCTCTCTCTCTCTCTCTCTCTGTCTCTGTCTCTGTCTCTGTCTCTCTCTCTTCTCTGTCTCTGTCTCTGTCTCTGTCTCTGTCTCTGTCTCTCTGTCTGATTCGTTTGCTCGCTTGTTCTGCTAAAACTTTTTATATCACACAGTACAACACATTCACATACACATAAAGACAGAACGAAAAAAAAGAGAGAGTAAGAGACAGAGAGAGACAGACAGATGGAGACAGACAGACAGATAGAGACAGAGAGAAAGAGAGAGAGTAAGAAAGAGACAAAGAGAGAAATAGAGAGCTCCGGTCGATATGAATCATCTCCCTTTAACAAACAGAAAAGGGGGGGATGCGGGGGGAGGGGGGAATTGAAAAATCCACCAACACAAAACCCAACACCATCAATAACTATGGCAGGTTCTGATGTGTCGCATACAATCGTCGGTATTAAAAGCAAATATTTTTTGTTGCATTCTAATAGTGAAAATGTTATTGTCGGACATCTCTAACTAGTTAAAGGCCCAGGTTAGGTGTGAAAATAAGATCGGTTTTGTGACTGTCTCTGACACCGTTTACAGGCGACCCTACGTGGGTCACTAGATGACTGTTTGAAAAAATAAAAATAAAGATAAAACCCCTGTCATTTGTGTTTGAAGTGTATTCACAGTTTCTTTCTAAGACGCACATTATCTAGTTATCATGTTCAGTGTCATCATTGATCACGTATTGCTGGAAATTTCATAGGGTCATATGACCGGCCTCCTTCAGTCCTTTAGGATGTTTCATGTCTCAACAACGGCACAAGCTTCCGCAAAGTGACAGGGAAAAGACTGTCTCGCATAATTCTTTCTTTCTGTCTATGTTTCTGTCTCTGTCTCTGTTTCCCTCGCTCACACACAACAATACAATACAATACAATATTTTATTTATATAGCGCAAAATCTTCATAAAATCAAATCTAAGCGCTGAAACAGACACACACGCACGCACGCACACACACGCACGCACGCACACACGCACACACACACACACACACAACACACACACACACACAATGGCTATAAATGGGGAGAAAGAATAAATGCAATGGAAAATTATAGAGAGCATATTATATACAATTATATATTACAATGTGATTCCCCTCCGAGTGGAGACAGGCTGCAGAGGGGATTGAGTGAGGTCAGGATTTTATGCAGAGGAGAAAAGGTGAGTTTTGAGAGCGGACTAGAAGGAGACAAAAGTAGGTTGCTGACGGACTGAGAGAGGAAGTTTGTTCCAGGAGAGTGGACCAGAAATAGAGAAGGCTCGTGGACTATAGGTATTGAGCTTAGTGCGTGGAAAGCGAAAAGTCAGAGGATCGGAGGCAGAGCGGAGGTACGTGAGGGAAGATAGATCTCAAGTAGGCTTGACAGGTAATCGGGGGCTGCGTTATTGAGGCTTTTGTACGCACACACACACACACACACACACACCACACACACACACACACCACCACACACACACACACACACACAACACACACACATACACACACACACACACACAAACACACACACACACACACTCATACATGCCAACATACATACATACATACAACAACATACATACATACATACATACATACATAATACAAACATACATGCACACATACACACACACCCCACTTTCTCTCTCTTTCTTTCTTTCTTTCTTTACACCACACCCATACACCATACACAGCTCTAACACGCAGACACACACACATTCTCTCTCTCTGTCTGTCTGTCTGTCTGTCTTTCTCTCTCCTCTCTCTGTGTCTATCTCTATATCTGTCAACTGCCCATCTATCTGTCTCTCTCTCTATTTCTCTCTCTCTCTCTCTTTCTCATCTCTTTCTTCTTCGCTCTCTCTTCTCTTTCTCTCTCTGTGTCTCTGTCTCCTCTGCCTCTCTTCGTCTCTGTTCGTCCTGTCTGTCTCTG
>CM060313.1:85324099-85326599 GCA_030674185.1 Monoplex corrugatus | reverse complement strand
CTATCTTCCTAACAAGCTCACATCATATACAACTCAGGGTAGGAGCCAGTTCGGACCGAAAAATCACACACACACACACACACAGACACACACACACGCGCGCGCGCGCGCGCGCACATACACACATACACACACACACACACACACATGCACACACACATACACACACACACATACACACACACATATACACACACACATATATACACACACATACACACACACACACACACACACAACACACACCACACACACATACACACACAAACACACACATCCGTCTAATATCACTTATAATGAAAAGACGTTAAATCAAGCAACGAACGAACGAACACACAAACACAAATTTACCACAACTTCACAGTTAGTTTTCTCAAGAGAGAGTTACAATAAGAGATCGATAGGGTTATTAACATTCGCTGCACACACACACACACACACACACACACACACACACACACACACACACACACACACACACACTCACACACACACACACACACACACACACACACACACACACACACACACACACACACACACACACACACATGCTATGTGATGAAGATAGCAAAAGAACAACATAAATGACAGCAAACACCTCGACCCTTCGCACAAAGTAAAGTCTCGAACTGTTACGATCACAGTTAAGTTGTGCATAAGCGTGCAAGTCAAAGGAAGAATACATGCATGGCTTACCATTTTCTGAATGGACATGGAATTAAAAGAAAGGGCAGGTACGCCGCTGATGATGATCATCAGCACGCTCACCACTCCCCCATTCTCTGAAAAGACTCCTCCCCCTCCCATTAGGAATCTGCTGTCAACACGGCCTCGGCCTGTTGCAGGCGGAGAAAGCGGCGTGAAGAGAAAGCTGGGGGGGGGGGGGGGGGGGGGGGGGATGATGCACGAAGATGCGTGAAGGCGATGAGTTGACGATGATAATGACCTTAATCACCTTCTCTGTCCTGCCAGCCTCTATTATTCCGCTGCCATGAATTTGCCTGGTTGTCGTGGTGGATCTCTTTAGCAGCGCGGTGGTTGTGGGCACAATGCCACTGAGATAAAGATAGTGGGTCTGAATTAATCTTCACAGAGCACAGAGAAAGAGAGAGAGAGAGACAGACAGACAGACAGACAGACAGAGATACACAGAGACAGAGACAGACAGACAGAGATAGAGACAAAGAGAGACAGACAAACACAGAGACAAATAGAGACAGACAGATACAAAGAGCGAGAGAGTGAGATGGGGGTGGGAAAGAGAGAGAGAGATACAGAGAATGAGAGAGAAAGAGAGAGACAGAGAGAGCTGATGACAATGATGATGACTGCAATGATAATGATGATGATGACATATGGGTGAAATAAACAAGTCAAGCCATCTGTCCTCGCGTAATCATTGGTCAGTGATTTCAGGGTTTTTTGTGCTTATGATTTGTTTTTCTAGTCATACGAAATCGTTTTCACATATTAGCAAGAATGATTTAGATCCTCTTTGCATGCATGCTTGTCTAAAAATGCTTACTGCTCTTGCTGGCCTGGGGATTTAGATATATACATGTAATTACGAATCCCTTATGTTTGACAGTGTAAGAGATCAGAAACTTCTCGTATACCATACATCCAGGGATTTTTTCACATGCTGGTCTCGGGGTTTCAATCCTTCCTGGATTCTGGACTTGGCATCCAAGCTCTGCTTGCATGACGTCCAACTTGACATTGATGCGATAGTCAACAGCCACAAAGAATTGGTCAGTGATGTGCGTGGTGGACATATGGTCACCACAGCTCGTAATGCTCAACACGGTGAAGGGGAGACAAGAAGCGGTCACCTTTCCAAAGGGCAAAAAGTCACACACACACACACACACACGACCTGTCGGCTCTGTTTGGTCCATGGACGTACGCACGTGGCCTGCCTCTCATTATCACTGTTTGTTAAATCTCCATGTGTCGTGGTGTGTGAGGGAGTGTCCCAGGGTTTGTGGTTCATAGGGTCAAGTGAATCTTGTCATGATCATGGGGTTGACATGTGTGTGCGTGTTCTGTGTGTGTGTGTGTGTGTGTGTGTGTGTGTGTGTGTGTGTGTGTGTGTGTGTGTGTGTGTGTGTGTGTGTGTGCACCTGTCTGTCTGTTCTGTCGTCTTTTGATGGTCAAAGCATTTTGATGTTCTTGTGTTTTATACCGATATCACGAAGGTTTGCCTGCTCTTGCCTGTTCTCTCTCTCTCTCTCTCTCTCTCTCTCTCTCTCTCTCTCTCTCTCTCTCTCCATTTCTCTTTCTGTCCTCTGTCTCTGTCTCTCTTCTGTTCTGTCTTCTCTGTCCTCTCTTCTCTCTCTCCTCTCTCTGTCTCTCTCTGTTTCTTCTCTTTTCTGTTCTCTATCTATCCTCATACACACAGACACACAACAGACACAGACCCAGACAACACCACACATACACACACACACACACACACACACGCACACGCCACACACACACAAACATTCATTAGAGA
>CM060313.1:85289099-85319099 GCA_030674185.1 Monoplex corrugatus | reverse complement strand
TAGTAGTAGTAGTAGTAGTAGTAGTAGTAGTAGTTCAGTTTGCTCTACAACACTGTTTTTGAATGAAGTACTGTTTCATCATTCAATGGTCAGTCGCTATAAGGAAGACTTGGGTCATCAACAAAACACAGTAGATCTCAACATAGATTAAACCAACAGTCATCATAGAAAGAAAAAAAACACCTCACACGCAACAATTCTGATGTAAAAAAAATCGTTAATGATATATATGATATATGTACTGAAGCAGTCTCCATATTTATAAGACGTATTGAAGCACACATTTACTGAATACACAATATACTTCCTTGCAAAGATACAACGTAGTTCAGTACCGTAATTAATTACAGACAAATGTATGCGTGACTAAAGGTGCTGTAGCCAAATTTCAAGTTTTTATTCTTTCTTCACAAAATTTCACTGACTGGGTACGCAACCCCCCCCCCCCCACACACACACACACACACACACACACACCTTTCACCCCCTCCCACCCCACCCACCCCCCCCACCCCACCAAAATGTTTTGATCACTCCAAGTCTGAGCGGGTTACAGTACCCCCAAAATTCAAACGTAACCATCACATGGCATACGTGGCGTTGATGTACATGGAATTTATTCCGAGCGCGGACATACTGTCATGAAAAACAGAAATGAAATATTAGTTGTCCTTTTTTTTTTTTTTTTCTGTGGGGTAGGATGATGATTATGTTCGACATTTAAGAGTTCATATCGTGCCAATCACAATGAGACTGTCACATGTAAGGATGTAGGTGACTGGTAGTGTCTTATAGTTTATGCAGGTTCGTGAAGATCTAGCAGTTGATCATTCTTCTCAGAGACAGAATACGTCAGTCCAGGTTAAACGAGAATAATACTTTATTTGAAGAACGTAGACAACATAACAGGAACTGGGTAAAACTTCACACATCCAATGCACCACTCCTAGTTTGCAGAATTCTTCTTCTTCAGCCCTCAGATCTACACACAGCAACTCCACGAATCTGCATCAACTTCTCTATCTGTGACAGCAGGCTTACTCTTCAATTCTTTTATCGCTCGCTCTCTCTCAACCCACAATCACGCGTTATTTATAACACCATGGAAAGTTTCCGAATATTCTCGACTTTTCCCTAAATTTTCAGCCAATCATATCTGCATTCTCGAACCTTCCCATTCTGCAATATTCTATAGTTCTAGCCAATCATTGTGCAGATTAAATTTGTTTACGATTTCCGGAACACTCTCGAAAGATCTAAGGTATTTTACGTTTTCCTTGACATTTCCAGATTGTTCCAAAGGATTCTACATATTTCCATCAACGAAGTCAAACTTAAACAAATATTTTCAGTGTTAGCATAAACCAAAACACATATTCTTGATTCATTATCCAGCGACTACCAAACCAATCTTCAAGAACGAACAGTGAACAGGGAGAGTAGCTGAATCCATACACATTTTGACGTCACACTTCTCTTATCGGCATTTGCACTTTCACTTTTTTTTTTAATCTTTTAAATGTAACAGAGATCAATCGATTTTCTATATCGCTGTTACGAAAGGTGTTTATAAACTCAAGGAAAATGACCAACTGGCTGTCTTGTCAAGCCGAATGATTTTCACAAGTCGTCAGGGTCACAATAAGCAGGACATGTATCAAGACACTGGGAACAGCTCTTTTAATCTGTGTCTTAATATACTATTTAAAAAGACGTTGGGAAACAGGGAGCACCTGAGACAATTTACGGTTGTTTTGAACATCTACATAGTAATTCAGCTGATGCACATCAGAAATAGCCAGCAGAACCGGCCGAGCCAAAATAGCATTCAAGAAGATGAAAAGCATTCTTACTAACAGATGCCCCCAGTTAACATCAGGAAGAGAGTTCTTGAATGTTAGACAGAACCGATAATGTTATACGGTTGTGAGGCGTGGACAGTCAACACGCAAAGCTAAAGCAAGATTGAGGCAGGCGAAATGTGGTTTCTAAGAAGAATGTTGAGAGTTCCATGGACAGCTAAGAAAACTAACGAGACAGTCTTGATGGAGGCAGATATGAGAAGATCATTGATCAGGAAGATTAGGAAAAGACAAGCAAATTTATAGGCCATTTTATGAGGAAAGGGGAATTGGAGCACCTGGTCACAACAGGAAAGCCAAAGGGAAAGAGTACACCCAAGGAGAAAATATTGGACGGACTTGTAGGGTGGCTGAGGACAGAGAGGGTGGAAGATGTGCTTGCGGCGACAGGGATAGATGCATATGGAGGGCCATGATCGCCAACACCATCAGGGCACACGATAATGATAATGACATATTAATTGTTGGAAGATACCAATGTTTGAAGATACTGCTGTACCAGTTTCCATCATTAGCGTGAATCTGACAACGCTGTTCACCACAAAGGATGGAAGACTGCGAGCATTTAAAGTTTCTGTGCTGTGCAACCGGGCTGTTCTTTAAGGGATTATCTGTGCCAAACCTAAGCCACTTAAGAACAATTGAAATCGTTGAATAAATAATAATGATAGGCGTCTACAGCAGCACGTAATTATGTACATGGGTAGATCGCGAAGATGCCTGTTTTCTGGTTATGTTAATCTGGTTTCTTTTTTTTTAAATACAGGAAAAGGGGAATTATTAGAATGGTTTGATAATCCTTTCTTCCCCTGGAAAACATATACATGTATTATGGTGAGTAGGTTGCCAAAACCAACAAAGAAGTAAACACTGTTGTGTCGCTGGTTTTGTGGCTTCTGTTTGAGGTATTTGTGGCAAGAAGTTGTTGTATCCACTTCTCGTGAGGTTTGTTTGTGTGTTCTTTGTCTGTCTTTCCGATTATTACAAGGACGATGGAAACTGATAAACCGTAAACTGGTTACACTTGAATCTTGTAAAAGTATCTGGAATCTCAGAGATATTTTGTCGATACGTTTAGCAATGTACGAATCTCAGCAAACGTCTTTTTTTTCGTAATGTTTGTTATATCTACTCTAGTATACACATATTATTTCCCCATTTTTCCCATCCGCAGAGAGAGAGAGAGAGTCTTTCAGGTCATTCTTCCTCTTGTGCATATCACTGTAGATGAACAAACTCAAATGCATATATCGACTGTTGTGTTGTTCTGCTGTGGTTTGTGAAAGACATCAAGGAACATATTGTTTCTTGAAAAGTTTTAAAGTTTTCGTTTTCCATTTCAAAGTTTGTGGCTCTTTTCCTCTCCGGCTTCCTAAATATTGTATTTAAAAACTGTGTCGTTTGTTTTTTTCACATGTTAAGACTGGGCAATATGCTGCAGTCATTTGAACAGGTCCTTAACTGCCCACAAGGGATTAATAACAAGATTGGATAATTGCAATGGTTAGGAAAAAAGTAGTGCAATGGTTCTGATTTTATGACATGACTCGGAGTTGACGATGTGTGGTGGAATTGTTACAACAATGTCTTCAAAAAATCAGGTTCTGGCCAAGAAAAAAAACAAACAAACAAACAAATTACAAAGAAATTACAACTTGCACAAAACAAAGGTGATTTAGCAGAGGGAAAAGGGAGCCTGTGTAATGACTCTATGTGGTCCCTTGTGTATGAAATGTAAGGGTAAAACAACAAAGCATAGGACGGGTTGTTGATAGACATATCCTATCAGATGACCTGCTGCACGCGTGTTGGTAATAGCGGACCCGGTGATGACATCCTGTTGATTGTTCTCAGTCACTCATCACACCTTTCTGCCCTCTGTCACCCACTACAATAACATCATGATATTAGGTTTCATCATTCCTCCTCATTATAGTCATCACACCATCATATTCCTTTCCTCTCCTCCTCTTCCACATCACCATCACATCTTAGACGTACAGTGCACTCATTCCACAGATTTTTAGCCAACCAAGAATGTGATCATCCATGACAGAGTGGGTCTTAAATCAAGTCAACATGTTCTTCGCCTGTTGAAGTATTCTACAAGAAATTGTCATGTTATTTTTAATGGCAAAACCCATTTTCAGACCCTACAAAACTTGCCAGATGTACATGTAAATGTTTTTAAAGATGAAACCCTACAAACTTACTATATACTGACAAAATCAAGACTAAAAGAAAAAAATGTTCTCATGAAGATTTGTAACGTTTTCATTAAAAATACTTTCAACATTAAAGGTGTTAATATTTTCACGTGATTCACATAATCAGGTTAAGGAAAGTTCATACGATTAATTTCAATCAAGGTCCACAGAAAATAACCATAGGTAGTCTCTCTGCGCGTATATCCCTTGTAGCACAAAACTCTGCGACGTGGCTTTACACTTATTTCGTGATGGAGGGTCGCAATTATACGGTTCATATTAACAGCAAATACTAACCTGAAGATCGTCCCCAAATCTGGGTAGATGTCCGACATATATGCGAAATGTGCATGGCCTGTCCTCTCCAGTGAAATAAAGTCAGATCACAGCTAGGGGCTTCTGCAACTAAATAGCAGGGTTGGAACAGCCGCGAGAGAGCTAGTGTTTAAACAAATGAGTATACCATGGAGGGAGAGAGGAAGAGAGAGAGAGAGACAGACAGACAGACAGACAGAGACAGAGAGACAAAAACAGAGAGACACAGAGAGAGTAGAGACAGAGAGAGTAACTCCCAGATCCACTGAACTGGTCCAAATGAAGTCGACTTCATCTTCTAAAGATTGTTTTCTTTCTCTTTCTTTCTTTCTCAAAGTTTAGCCTACCCACTCATCCAGGTGCCCCACGTTGACACTGACGTCACGCTTCCCTCAGGAATCATTGGGAAAGACGGAGGAGGATTACTCTATGTCTGTGTCTACAGTGACGCGTGTCTCGTGTCTTCAGGTAAGAGAGGACGTCTTTTGATGCTTAGCGGCGTGGGCGGCGTCCTTCTGAGTAAGGTGTGAATGATTCGGAACTTGAGAAATCATCCACTTCTGAATCGTTTTGGCAAGCAGCAAGCTGCTGGTTGTTTCTATTGTTGTCATATGTGTTTGAGGGTGATTCCTACCTGTAAATAAGTGTTGGAAATCGACAGGCTATTTGTTGTGGAAAGTACATGTTGATTTTACCTCAGGTGCTCTCCTCTCTCTCTCTCTCTCTCTCTCTCTCTCTCTCTCTCTCTCTCTCTCTCTCTCTCTCTCTCTCCCTTTCTCTCTCGCTCTCTCCCTTTCTCTCTCGCTCTCTCACTCGCTCGCTCTATCTCTTTCTTTCTCTGTGCAGCTTGAATGGCTCAAAGGCAGGTTTTCACTTACTACCCACTGTTTCCTCTTCAGTAAGTGTGCGTCCTGTAGGGAAAGGTAGAATGGAGACATTGGTGAGATTATGTCATTTACTAAACTGAGACACTCTTTAAAGTCCACGCAATTTGCCTGTCTGTGTGTGTGCAAGGAAAACTTTGGGTGTATATCACAAGTGATACGTAGCCTGTGCACTGAGCGACATATTATGGCATACCATGCTGAATAAAGTTTACGTGTGTGTGTGTGTGTGTGATGTGTGTGTGTGTGTGTGTGTGTGTGTGTGTGTGTGTGTGTAAGTAAGTGTGTTGTGTGTGGTGTGTGTGTGTGGTGTGTGGTGTGTGTGTGTGTGTGTGCGTGTTGTGTGTGTGTGTGTGTGGGTGTGTGTGTTGCAAAACTGATAACTATCCTTCTGACTCCTTATGGAAGCAGGGACATGAGAGTTAGTGTTCAAACAGCATAATTTACTGTGAAGAGAGACAGAGAGATAGAGAGAGGGGGGGGGGCAGATAGACAGACAGACAGACAGACAGATAGACAGACAGACAGACAGATAAAAGACGAGACATAGAGAGAGAGGAGAGAGAGAAACAGAGAGAGTAACAACAAGATCCACTGAACTGGTCCAAATGAAGTCGACTTCATCTTCTAAAGATTGTTTTCTTTCTCTTTCTTTCTTTCTTTCTCAAAGTTTAGCCTACCCACTCATCCAGGTGCCCCACGTTGACACTGACGTCACGCTTCCCTCAGGAATCATGGGGAAAGACGGAGGAGGATTACTCTATGTCTGTGTCTACAGTGACGTGTGTCTCGTGTCTTCAGGCAGGACAGAACGTCTTTCGATACTTACCACTGTGGGCGGCGTCCTTTTGAGCTAGGAGTGAGTGACTGGAACCCAAGTGCTCATCCACTTCTTAGTTGTTTTCGCAAGCAGCAGGCTGTTGGTTTTTTTCTATTGTTGTTGTTATATCTGTTTGAAGGTGATGCGCACCTGTAAGTGTTGGAAAGCAACAGGCTATTTGTCGTGGAAGTGACGATGTTGATTTTACCTCAAGTGCTCTCTCTCTCTCTCTCTCTTTTTTTTTTCTCTCTCTTTCTCTCTCTCTCTATCTCTCTTTTTTTTTCTCTCTCTTTCTCTCTCTTTCTCTCTCTCTCTCTTTCTCTCTCTCTGTCTCTGACTCTGTCTCTGTCTGTCTGTTTGTCGTGGAACTTACGATGTTGATTTTACCTCAAGTGCTCTCTCTCTCTCTCTCTCTCTCTCTCTCTCTCCTCTCTCTTTCTCTCTCTCTTTCTCTCTCTCTCTTTCTCTCTTTCTCTCTTTCTCTCTCTCTGTCTCTGACTCTGTCCCAGTCTGTCTGTCTGTCTCTCTCTCTCTCTGTCTCTGTCTGTCTGTCTCTCTCTCTCTCTCTCTCTCTCTCTCTCTCTCTCTCTGTATGACTGGAATCACTGAGGGCAGGTTCTCACTTACTACTCACTGTTTCTTTTTCAGTAAGTGTGTGTCCTGTAGTAAGGGCCGAGGGAGGCAAGGGGTAAATTATGTCCTTTACTAGGCTGAGAAACTCTTTAAGGTCAAAGCAATTTGCCTGTCTGCGTGTGTGTGAGGAGAGCCTGGGGTGTAAGTCATGAGCTGTATTATGTGTGTGTTTGTGTGTGTGTGTGTGTGTGTGTGTGTGTGTGTGTGTGTGTGTGTGTGTGTGTGTGTGCATGTGTGTGTTTGTGTATGCGCAAGTGTGCATGTATGTGTGTATATGTGTGTGTATGTATGCGCGTGCAAGTGTTCTTGGAGACAGGAATGGATAGTCCTAGCTTCAATACTTAGCTTTAAGTACAAAGGTGCAAAACAGAGAACTTTGTTCGAATGCCTTGACCATTTTACTTTTTTCTGGCATTTTATCAGCGTGCTTAATCATAGGATATTGCCTTTTTTGAGTGTGTATATGGTTTTCTCTGGACTATTAAGGTCTTCAATACATTCTGTTTTAATCCTTTGATTCCCACACCCTGTCCATCAGCATTCTGCACTATTTACCATGCTGGCAAAGCAAAACCTTAATCCTTTGATTAAATCACTCTATCAACAAGCTTCCTGCAAGAAGCTGGTGGATAGGGTGGGGAGTCTAAGGGTTAAGTTTTTGCAGTTGGTGGATAGGGTGCGGCAGTCAAAGGGTTAACTTTACCTTCTCCAGAACCAGTTGAAATGCATAACTACTCCATACCGCTTGCTGTCTCTTGGTTCATCTTTTGCACGTGCACCCTGTGGATACATGCCAGCAATAATACAGACCTTTAGATTACACGTCACGTATCCAATACGGGCCAGATATGTAACATACCGACTACGTATCTCATTTTCTCGTGCGATTATATCGATATGTACCGCTTCGATAGGGACGTGACTACGATAGGGACATAACTACGTATGAAAGTCCGGTTATATGTGCTCTCGCCCGTATCTAGTCTGGGACTGCATATCTTAAGTTTCAAGGTAAGTAACATTTTGGTTGTGTTTTGAAACCCTTTATCTACCTTGTGATGTATGTCTTATGTCACTGAGTTTTAAACAATTCATGTACGAGTCGACCAAATCCACGAGTGTCAGCAAGCAAACACGTATCGCCAGCTGACCTGATTAAAATTTCGAACGAGACTTCAGCTGGCAGGCCGGTTTGACTGCAATTTTTGCTATGAAATGCTATTTTGTGGGCGCGAAACGTTACAAATGTCATGAATGACGTAATTTTTTTTTATGTTTTCGATTAGTTGCTGATAAATTTTCGAACGAAAAATGTATAATGGATGCCGCGTTTAAAGAAATCTAACGCCAAGCACTGACTAAGATCCGTCCTTGCAGTTCACTGTCTGGTTTCTCATCGAGGTCAAATACAAAACAAATAGTTAAATGTTTATGTCACACGTGGTAAAGTACAGGAAAGGCTGTGGTTACGTCCCTTGCTTCGGGGGAGGGGGGGGGGGGGGCGTCGGGGGACGTAGACCTGTTTCACGTGTAGTCTAAACCCAAATCGCTTTCACGTACGGGACACATACGTATCGCGATACGTATACGTGTTGGGATATACGTTACGTGTTATCTAAAGGTCTCTAATGACTGCACGTGCCCCTTGACACGAGCCCTGCACTGTCCGGCTTTGGCCCTCTCCGTATGCAACGATAGAGGACGTGGAGACGAGAAGGCAATTTTCACTGTCTTGTTTTTTCAATGGGTAGAAAAACTGGTGAAGGAAGAAGCGCGGTGGTGGTATTCAGTAGAAGCAAAAATCTTATAGCAGAAGTTTTTGAAAATGTGGGTTTTGGTAGATGAAACGGCTTCTTTTACAACAATTTTGCAGAGACTGCAAAAGAACCTGGATTGGATGTAAACGTAACTAAAGTGGTGGTTAACGTGATTGGTTTTTAATCCCCCCCCCCCCCATATTTTTACACAGAAAGGACATAGTTTCATATAATTTCATATCCATCGTAGGTATGTGTATGTATGTATGTATGTATGTATGTATGTATGTATGTATGTATCTATATGTATGTATACATGTATGTATGTATGTGTGTGCGTGTGTATGTGTGTGCGTGTGTGTGTGTGTGTGTGTGTGTGTGTGTGGTGTGTGTGTGTGTGTGTGTGTCTGTAGCTTGCTGGTGTCAAAAGTGTCTTAGTAAGATTTATCTGTTTTTCTTGGTCTTTTCGAATTCAAATCAAAGGATGTGAGCCAATGAGGGGTCACAAATGCACAAATCTGAAAAAACACACAAAAAAACACATGGCATCAAGGTCAAGATCACAGGATGAAAAATAGCAGTTACACTTTGCACACGTTTTGGAAGATGTGTGAGCAGCACTTTCTCAGACAGTTATGACAGTATTGTAATTTTGTTTTCATTGTTATGATTGTATGTTACTGTCCTCACTTCACGTCAAGTTTCATTTCATGTAAAACCTATCCGAGGTTACAGTGGCCTTGATATCTGGAATTTCTGGTGTTATTTTGATATAAGATCGTTAGAATGGTTTGGCTTACTTGTTTGTAGCTGTTGTTCTGCTTGATTATTTGTTTTTGTTTGTTTGTTTGTTTTCTTTTCACAAAACAGTCATATCTTGCTTTGTTGTGTTTGATTGTTTGTTTGTTTGTTTGTTTTTTCTTTTCACGAAATTCATATCTGCTTTTTTCTGTTTGTTTGTTTACTTTACACGAAACAGTCATATTTGCTCTGTTGATTACCATTACCTGAGAGAAGCAAGTTTGGATTTGTGTTATATTTTACCATTTCAAGTGTTTATAGTCTAATCATTCAATTGAATGAACATGTGCATTTTAGCAATATACAATTTGTACTCATTGACCTTTTGGCATTGCTGGAAAACACACAACAGAGCACTACATGTACATTTACGAAATTGATGGTAAATGGATTCTTTTGAAGCTTGCAGTGTGTGTGTGTGTGTGTGTGTGTGTGTGTGTGTGTGTGTGTGTGTGTGTGTGTGTGTGTGTGTGTGTGTGTGTGTGTGAGTATGTGTGTGTGTGTGAGTATGTGTGTGTGAGTATGTGTGTGTGTGTGTGTGTGTGTGTGTGCACGCACAGAAAATGGTTGAGAGTATATTGGTTCAGTACTGATTAAGAAGCAGAAATATTCATGGAAAATGGCTTAAATTACCTCTGTGACTGTATTTGTGTATTGGTCACCAGACTGAAATGCGTCTCTAGGGACTTAAAAGGATTTTTTATGCTACTTTTTTTTTCTCTAAATCTGACTCTTAATTAAATCCATACCAACAAACGGACATGGATGCATACTTTTTAATACAGGGGTGACGTAGGGGGAGGCATGTGTGAAGAATCAATATAATGCACAGATTTCTTTACAGCGATTTTTTTAGGGAGATTAACTTTGTGCTCACCTTCTTGTTTTCATCCCATATTCCGTGCCACCTTAATGGTCACAAAAGCTGGGACAGTTTTACAATGTGATGACGATGATGTAGATGGGGATGATAATCATGATGCTATGGATTTCCATCTAGGATTGAGACTGCATGATAGGGCTGTACCCTACGCTTTCTATCATAATATATCCTGGCGTCAACCAGGCTCGAGAGATACAGACACCTGCTGTGCTGGTCAGAAGATTTGAGCAACACCCTCAGTGACGCTTCAGTGAAGTGGATGAAACTCGACTGTGTGGCCCCAGTCTTCCCAATGAGCCCATAGCACGCCCAACTCTAAGTAGGAGCTGGTTTGATTCGAAAAATCCCACAATGATTTTTGAAGTGACTGATGGGGATTCGAATACACAACCTTCCAGTCGGTAGTCTCCTGACCATACACCACGGCGACTGGTCATGGGATTTGTCGAATATTTATCAATGAGTTTAAACGTAATCTGGGACATCTCACACACAGTCTTACATCGCAGCACGTCTGGACTTTGAAAATACTCTAAATATTATAGAGATAAGTGAAAGTTGTATATTGGAAGAAAATAAAGTGTACTGTCAGTGTCACATTTAGATAAGTGAAAGTTGTATGTTGGAAGAAAATAAAGTGTACTGTCAATGTCACATTTACGTAAATTGTGTTTTAATGTGTGGAACAAGAAGACTGCCAGTCTTTTAAGTTATCCTGAATTTATTTATTTGTTGTCTCTCTAGAAGTTTTGAATCTTATAGCCCTGATGTGGTTCTATGCAGTTGGCTGGGCTTTAAGCAACGATAAGAATAATAAGTTCCCCCCTTCCGCATTCCTTGCCTAATCACGTGCTGTTTGCTCTAAACTCTTTTTCACTCTGGCACGTGCACCGCATGCAATACATGCCAGTATTACTGACTGCACGTGCCCCTTGACACGCGCCCTGCACTGTCCGGCTGTGGCCCTCTCCCGTTGAGACGACAGGAGGGAACAACAACAAAATTCTCAGTCTCGATCGCCCGTTAATTTGAAAACTGAAAGAGCGGAAGAAGTACATGTAGTTTTGATCAAGAGGTGCCTGACTGCATGCCCTACGTATGTGTGTGAATGGTGTGTTTGTAGGCATGCCTGCGTATGTGTGTGTGTGAATTGTGTGTGTGTTTGTATGTATATATATATGTGTGTGTGGAGTGTGTGTGTGTAAATGGTGTGTGTGAGTGGTGTGTGTGTGAACGGTGTGTGTGAGTGGTGTGTGTGTGAGTGGAGTGTGTGTGAATGGTGTGTGTGAGTGGAGTGTGTGTGTAAATGGTGTGTGAGTGGTGTGTGTGTGTGAATGGTATGTGTGTGGGGGGGGGATAGGTGGCTGTAAAACTGTCTATCTATGCCTATGTTACAATATCTATCACAAAACGAATGAAGATGCAATTAATGAATTTTATGCCTTTATATATTTGAAAACCAATGGCCAACAATGTCTATAATGTAATATACTGATGCAACATGCTGTTGTAAATGAACTACGATAGCAGGTTAATTGTAATAACTGGTCATCATGATAAAACACAGAAAGAAGATCTATGAACAAGGATTTCACTTTGACATTTGTTTCCAATTCATGAGCAAGTTCCTGGGAAGTTTATGTTATATGTGTTTCTAAATAATATGGCCCTTAGACATAATATTCTAAGAGATTAAGACACAATTTGGGGTTGTTTTGTTTTGTGGTTCATTATACATATTAGATTATATAAACGGTATCCAAAGATGTTCGAACATGGAGACCTAAACCATTTTCCAATACACAACTGATTGATGTGAACATACTCCTGAAACAGAATTTTAACACTCAACATGCATGTCTAATGTTGACTTTTGATTTGCACATTTTTATTGGTTAAAAAAAAACAAGTATCTGAACTAAATTCACCAGTTGTTTTACTATCTCACATATATTACTCCAGACCTCTTCTGAAAATTGCCCATCTGCCTGGAATAAGGGTTTTGTACAATTAAGAGATATATCGTGTTGAATCAAATTCATGTATGCATTTATAAAACATGTCCTTTATTTCTACAACCTCAAAGATACAACATTATGTCTTTCCCAGATATACTGTGCTACCAGATCGTTGTTCACAGATATTTCTGTGACTGCGGGATTTCACTGGGCACGGAACAGGTGGAGTGATTGTTCTTGAACATAGTTTTGTGTAATAGTTCTTACAAAGATAGCAGCATTAGTGTAAGCAATAGCACGATCAATATGATCGTTATCTTTAAGTCTAATTAAACTGATGTGACAGAGATTTCCACTCAAGAATCGGCCTGCACAGCCACAGCAGGAAGTGCACGTCATGACCACAACGCGTCCTGGTGCAGACCAGCATCTCCTGAGATGTAAAGAGGCCGACGACGAATTAAACCATGGAGTCATGCAAATGCAACATACATACCATCATCATATTCTCACATTTCACAGAATTTGCTTTCCTACAATGACACAGATTTTAATGAACATATACAATTTATAATTCACACACACACACACACACACACACACACACACACACACACACACACACACACACACACACACACACAACACACACACACATACACATACACATACACACACACACACACACAATACAACACAACACACACACACACACACACACACACAGATACTTAACCAGCCAGTGGCCAACTGTTTCAAAGCCTGGAAAAGGCAATGGAAATGTCACTGGCAAAATATTTTCTCTCACCTACCTTCAGTTCTCTAAATTCCTGTCCAAGGTTTTTACACCTTGCGAAAGGGTTTTACAACTTGCTTACTTACCTTGTCATAGTTCACGCAAGCATCTGCGTCGACTTTGCAGTGGCATGTAAACTTTGAATCCTCCTAAAGTTAGAAGGTTGACAAAGTGAAAGGTGAACTGTCACCCTTGTTTGCTCGTGTTGATTGGCGCAGTGTTGCCCTCAGTGTATCGTTGACAAGTTCCACAATTTGTAAAACGGTACCCTATCCCGACTTTTGTATCGTCGTGGATGCACTTTAGTCACCATTTTCCAGCGAGGATATTAGAGTTTTGTGGATAAGAAAATGTCACATTTGACATTTTAGTATTTCTTTTTTTTTTGTCACCAAAGACTTAGAAGATGTATACATCATTCTTCTGGTCTAACTGTGCAGGATAGACACATGTTTGTGGTCATGGAAAATAATAACAAAAAGAAACAAATGCAAGCTAAATGTGCGTGCAGCTTCCTTTCTAGACAATCTAAAGAAACATCTACAGATTTGGAAAAGGTGAACAGTGAGGAAAAAGTGCTAAATAGTGGTGAGATCTGTAACACCTCCAGTCCAAATGAAGTTAAGCTTGTGAATAACCTTTACCTTTTTCTAGGCAGTATAAGACAGACACAGAACATTACTGAGCCAGTCAATTCACACGATTTACTTTCATCACCAGCCACATAACACTGTATCTTGCCTCTTCACTGGGGGTTTTGTACTTCGACACGCATGAATGTCGTCATTACTACAGCGTTGTATTGAACCTTTAAGTGGAAATGTTCTCAGCGCTGTATAACGACAACCAGATTCCACATCATTACAATATTGAGATGCATAATGTGGTGCATTTTATCCATACGTTTTTTTTACTTCAGAGTACAATTTGGTACTTTGTTTCACGATTCTGGGGTGTTTCTTTTTTTTAATTTAATTTTATTTTGTTTTATTTTGTTTTTATTTATTTATTCATTCATTTATTTTGGTAGTTGTTGTTTCTTGTCTGGCTGGTGTGGCTGGTTGTTGGTTGATTGTATCTTTTATTGACTGCTGTAGAAAGGTATTTGAGAACATTAATAGATACTGGCTCCTGTTGCAGTAAAGATTCTCATTCTTCAGATTTCAGACCACTTTTTGAAAGAAAAAATACCATATACGTCTTGGCTTTTTAAATTTTTTTTTATTAAAAATGTTTCCATTACAACGTGTTTGAAATCAGATATATCTGGCTAAAAGACGTATAAAACATGTTTACTAGGTACTTCGTTAATTCTGACCACAAAATTCCTGGAGACTAAAACTGCATGTGTGGGTAAATGTGTTGACAATATATGGACAGCCCGTCAGTGAAGATTTGTTTAGTTTCTAGGAAAGAAAAGTGCTGTCTTTTATTTGCTTCACGCAGGAGTGCAAGAAACCAGAAGGAGCAAATTACCAGTGATTTTCAAGGAAGTCCCAAGCCACAGGAAGTGACGCTGATTTGGGTTCGCCAAGTCGTTTGTTGCAGCGTGAGGTCGTAAAGAGAGGGTCAGTGGAAGTTTAAGTATGCTCAGGTGTCCCGAGGAGGTGGGGATTCTCCGCTTCTTTATTTCCTCCCTTTTCAAATAATTGTTTAAACACCTGCCTCTTTATTGGGTGTCGGAAAAACTGATTTTCTGGCAAGTTTGGTTTGATTTTATGAGTGTCTCTTAGGCTGAAGTGGATACAAGATGGTAAAGGTATTACAACGGTCTTCTTTTCACGAAATCGTTAGAACTGTTTTATGTAATGGTGATATTGAAAATATCTTTTATCAAGCCAAATTAATACAATCTTAATCCTTCGTTGGTGTAACGGGAAAAATGACGTTTCACCGCAATATCAATCGAAACATTTGACTAAAACTTGATAAATGAAGAAGAAACGACTAAGAAATTTACATCAACACGTATTCACATTTCCATTCACTGTAACCAAGTAACTGCCCCAAACTGTCATGTTCCCTGACTTAGCATATGATTCAACTTTGGTAAAATCCAATCAGCGAAAACTTTTTTTTCCTGAAATAATCTATTCGTAGAGAGAAAGATTGTGTGTGTAATCATGATGACTCTCTGCCTGCCTGTGTGTTTGTTGGTCAGTCTATCTCTAATTTATTTATTTATTTATTTATTTTTCTAACTTTTTAAAATCATTTTTTGTTTCACAACAGACATCTAACATACAATGTGGCAACGAAGAATGACAACGACAAAGACAAATTTTTACACAAAATGAAAAGAAAATCTTGACACATGAACTCCACACAGTATACAGAATATACACAATGATATTTTATACATGTGAAGTTTAAAATGGAACACTAAGATTTATTTATTTATTTATCTATCTATTCATTTGTTATTTATTCATTTATTTGTTTATTTCGTATCCACTGTACAGGATATTGAAAATATTCATACATCCAACTTCATGTTGAAACCAAGTACATATGGCACAAGACCTATAACGTATATGTTACAACACGGATTTAGCAAACAGCCGCGTCTCCTACCCCCCATCCCCCACCCCCGACTCAGCAATCCCTAATAGGATTTTTGTCACATCAACCCTACATATACCCTGTCTCTCACAGATGTCATAGTTTACTTTAACCCTTTGACTCCCGCACCCTATCCACCAACTGCAAAAACTTAACCCTTTGACTCCCTCACCCTATCCACCAGCGTCCTAAACTTAACCCTTTGACTCCCTCACCCTATCCACCAGCGTCCTAAGCTTAACCCTTTGACTCCCTCACCCTATCCACCAGCGTCCTAAACTTAACCCTTTGACTCCCTCACCCTATCCACCAGCGTCCTAAACTTAACCCTTTGACTCCCTCACCCTATCTGATATAGTAAGGGAGTCAAAGGATTATGTTTTTGCAGTTGGTTGATAAGGTGTGGGAGTCAAAGGGTTAAGTTTTTGCTTTGCTAACATGGTTGACAATACAGAGGCTAGTGTACAGGGTGCGGGAGTCATAGGGTTAATCGGTAACATCCTGTTGGCCTGCTTCCTGATCACTATCACTGCAAATGCGATCGGCAGAAAAAGTTATAAAACAACGTGGGAACGAAGTGGTAACCCTGTTCCTTTCATCGGCTTTTCTAGGTACAATGCAAACATCGTATACATCACATCAAACATGAAACCAATAGCGCGACCCTCCATTTTGTTTCTTCTGTTTCTTCTGAATTTTAGGCACATAATAACGTCTGACAGTTTTTCACCCTGGAGAGAACTCACCAAGAACAAAGAGTTTTGCGTACCAATAGCGAAACTCGTCTCGATGTATTGGACAGTTGGATCATGCTTGTCTCTTGACAAGCAGAATGACCACAAACATGCTTTTCCTTTTCATCCTCATGGGGTTTCAATGTGTAAACCCCCCCCCTCTCTCTCTCTCTCTCTTTCTGTCTGTCTATCTGTCTCTCTCTCTCTCTCTCTCTCTTTCTATGTCTCTTTCTCTCACTCTGTCTCTCTCTATATGTCTGTCTCTCTCTCTCTCTCTCTCTCTCTCTCTCTCTCTCTCTCTCTCTCTCTCTCTCTTTGTTCAAGCAAGAGAAGTGATTATCCATGTTTTTAGCAAATCACAGATAACAAGAATGCTGCTAAATGGACCTAAGGATGGCAGTTTCTTCAAATTGATAAAAAGAGATGACTAAATATTGGGACAGTTAATCGAAGTCCAGGAATGACATGATCGAAGATTTTGTTTGACCGAAAATGAAGCGAGAGAGACAGCACATCTTTATTCTTCTTTTCCTTTATGTTCACTTTTCTTTCAATTCAGTTTGTATGCTATTTCCAGAAATTTTTGTGTGATAGACTCACGCCATCCCCCCTTTTAATGTACGCTTGGAATTAACACGAAGTAATACAATTTCTGCACGTGCTGACCCATCTTTCAGAGAGACAACGCACAATCATGCGCATGATAATGTAGGCCTAATGTTCGGATAATAAAATGATCACAACGGCAAACATATTGGTGAAATTATATTCAGCACAATGCAGGATTCGTTCTCGTTTTCTGGAAGATAATGAATGGAGACAACATTGAAACAAGGATGATCTGACTTCATATTCTGTAAGTCAATAGTATTGCTAGCAGAACCAATATTTGTCAGCCATCATACTACCTGATGTTTGAATGGAAATGACATATTAAAACCAGCGGGTAAAAACGTTTTCAAACACGGCTGTGCAACGCTCAAGAGCCGTTATTTAAAAAGCACTCTGTAACATCAGAAACACCAGGATCTATTGATCCTCTGGGAAATATTTGTGCACAAAACGTATCTTTCCTTGAGGTCCCTGCCAGCGTCTATTGTGTTCACTAACACTTAATGACTCTGCCACTCAGAAATGAATTCAGAACTTTAAAAAAAAAGGGAATGAATAATACTGCAAACTCTTGTGCTAGTTTGTAACAGAATCAGATAAGGGTATGTGAGTTTGCTGAATACATCTGATGGTGCTACAAAGAAAGAGAGAGTTCATATAATGCTGCTGCTGCTGCTGCTGGTGTGTGTGTTTCGTGTGTAGGTGCGTGCGTGTGTGTGTGCATGTGTGTATGCGTGTATGTGACTCGACGCAATCTCAAATCTATCGACCTCTCCACATTTTCATCTGATGCCTCCCGTCTCCTTTCTGAAAAGTCACATAACCTTGCCGATGAATTCTCTACTACTCTCCACCATCTTCTGGACACTCATGCTCCAGCCACAACCCGTCTTTTACCTGACCGTCCCCCTACCCCCTGGCTCACTCATGAGATCGCCTGTGCAAAACGTGCCCGCCGCAGAGCAGAATCCAAACTCACTGTACACAGGCAACTTTTCCAAGCCTCTAAAACAAAAGTATCCACCCTCATTGCATCAGCAAAAACAAGCTATTTCCAAACCAAAATCCTGAATGCCTCTTCTTCAAAAGAACTCTTTACAACCATGAATCATCTCCTTGGCACACGAAAAGATTTACCTCTCCCAACAAAACATACAAATGAAGAACTCCCATCTGTATTCTCCAACTATTTCACCACCAAAATACAAACTCTTCGTGACAGGCTTGACAGGACACCCTGTCAACCATGCCCACCTGACCCTTCCTTCTCTGGCACACCTCTTACTACTCTTACCCCAGTCTCACAAGAAGAAATTCTCAACACAATCAGATCCATGTCGTTCAAAACCTGCGAACTGGATCCTCTTCCAGGTTCTCTCTACGCCGACTGTCTCCCTACTCTCCTCCCATTCATCACTGACATCATCAACACTTCTCTTCAAACTGGAACTGTCCCAGATTCTTTCAAGTCTGCTATTGTTCACCCTCTCCTCAAGAAACACAATTTAGACCCAAATGAACTGAAAAATTACCGGCCTATCTCTAATCTCTCTTTCTTGTCAAAACTTCTTGAAAAAGTCGTCCTCAACCAGCTGAACTCTCACCTGTCTGCCAACAATCTCCTCAATCCTTTCCAGTCAGCCTACCGCCAGTGCCATAGCACTGAAACTGCCCTACTGCACATTCTCAACAATCTCCTCCTTGCAACTGATACTGGCAAAGTCTCTCTCCTCACACTCCTTGATCTGTCTGCAGCCTTTGATACCATTGATCATGGTATTCTCCTTTCTAGACTTCATCATACTTTTGGCATCTCTGACATTGCTCTGTCTTGGTTCACTTCATACCTATCAAACAGAAAACAAACCGTTCTCATCAATGGCACTTACTCTCAACCTGCATACCTGACCTGTGGTGTTCCACAAGGATCTGTCCTTGGCCCTGTTCTTTTCACTCTTTACACCTCCCCCCTGTCCACCATCATCAACTCCCACTCTATAAAACACCACTTCTATGTTGATGACACCCAACTTCAAGACAGTGACTCACCTGATAATATACAGCGCCTGTTGACTCGCACCACTGAGTGTTACTCGGACATTAAGAACTGGATGACACACAATAGACTTCAGCTTAATGACGACAAAACAGAAGCTATCCTCATTGGCACCCGTCAGAAACTTTCTCAGCTGCCTCCTCTTTCTCTCCCATTATGTAACACATCAGTCCCAATTTCTGATTCAGCTAAAAACCTTGGTGTCTGCATTGACTCTACCCTCTCCATGAACAACTTTGTTTCTCAAACTGCCAGATCCTGCTACTATCATCTCCATCGTATAAGCCTGATCAGGAAGTATCTCTCTGTCGAAACAACTGCAAAACTCGTTCTCTCCTTCATAATGTCTCGCATTGACTATTGCTATTCACTCCTGTCTGGTCTTCCTGCCTCCACCATTCACATCCTACAGCGCATTCAAAACAATGCTGTACGCCTTGTACTCAAAAAGAAAAAAGCTGACCACATATCTCCTCTCCTGGCACAACTTCACTGGCTCCTGTATCTAAGCGCATACAGTACAAACTAAACACCATGTGCTACAAAAGCCTCAATAACGCAGCCCCCGATTACCTGTCAAGCCTACTTGAGATCTATGTTCCCTCACGTACCCTCCGCTCTGCCTCCGATCCTCTGACTTTTCGCTTTCCACGCACTAAGCTCAATACCTATGGTCCACGAGCCTTCTCTGTTTCTGGTCCACTCTCCTGGAACAAACTTCCTCTCTCAGTCCGTCAGCAACCTACTTTTGTCTCCTTCAAGTCCGCTCTCAAAACTCACCTTTTCTCCTCCGCATAAAATCCTAACTTCACTCAACCCCCCCCCCCCCCCCCCCCCGCTGCAGCCTGTCTCCGCTCGGAGGGAATCACATGGTTATAATATATAATTGTATATGCTATGCTCTCTATAATTTTCCATTGCTTTTATTCTTGCTTTTATTGCTTTTATTCTTTCTCCCCATTTATAGCCATGCGTGTGTGTGTGTGTGTGTGTGTATGTGTGTGTGTGTGTGTGTGTGTGTGTGTGTGCGTGCGTGTGTGTGCGTGCGTGCGTGCGTGCGTGCTTGCGTGTGTGTCTGCTTCAGCGCTTAGATTTGATTTTATCAAGATTTTGCGCTATATAAATATTGTAATTATTATTATTATTATATTCTTGCTCGCATGGAAGTGTGTGTGTCACTATATAATATAATCTACATATGTTATATTTTTCCCTGTGAGTGTCAGCTGATTCACATGGTAAAAAAGCGTTAAGGAGAAAGATTGTTTTTAGTCTAATTACGTAGAGCAGCAACCGTGATAGAAGAACTCGTAAACATTCGAATCAGACTGTTCGCAATTTTATGTGGCTCAGTAAAAACCAACCAAACAAACAAAAAACCGACTAAATAAAGAAAAAGGCCATACACACATTATGAACATTACCAGCTCATATTGTTCAATTAACTAGTTTAGTCAGTGCAGCGCATTTATATGAATGTTTTGTTAAGTGTGGCAACAACATAGAGGCATTTTCAGGAGGCCTGACTTCACCCTTTTGAAAAGTCTTTATTCCTGATTAAAACCACGAAATGTTTAGTGCAAAATGGACAAAGGAAGGTGTTTCCGAGATTGTCAAAATCGTTTTCGCGGTATTGATAGCCCAAAGCTGCATGCGCGTGTACGCATGTGTGTGTGAATGTGTGTGTGTGTGTGTGTGTGTGTGTGTGTGTGTGTGTGTGTGTGTGTGTGTGTGTGTGTGTGTGTGTGTGCACGCCTTCTATTATTGCCTGATAAATTAATGTTTATTAACGTCATAAAATCTTTCAGAAAAGGTTTCTCATTAAGAAATGTTTATTTTGATGAATTATTGTCTATCGAGTTTATGTCATGTAAGTTTTCTAATGCAAAGGCCTTCTACATACTTCTGAAGGACAAAATCTCTCAAGAAAGGTGTTTCATTAACACTTGATTATTTTCATGGCTTATTATCTATCGAGTTTACGCCATGTAAGTTTCCTAATGGAAAACCCTTCTACACAGTTTCGAAGGCCTATTGCACAGTTTAATTAACAGGAAAGCTGGAGAGAAAATGAACACCGGGTAGACCCAGGGAGAAAATATTGGACGTACTTGCTGGGTGGCTGAGGACAGAGAGGGTGGAAGATGTGCTTGTGGTGACAAGGGATAGATGCATATGGAGGGCCATGATCGCCAACGCCATGCGGCAGGGCACATGATGATGATCATGATGATTTCACAAGTTATGGGGTCTTCTATCCATTTGAGGTGGCACTTAGTCAATTATTTACATACTTTGAAAATGTCCAACAACGCCTGAAAGGGAAGGTTCAGCTCACTTTTCACTATGCAGTGGAGATATATGCACATACTCCTGTCACTATAATCGGACATTCATGTCAGCCTTATTTTTAATGATGTTTCTTTCAAGTCACATTAATATTTCTTGCATGTCATGTAGTATTTCCTTTGCAGTGAAACCATAAACACAAACATCAACTGAACTAGTCATTTCTCTGAAGTTCATTTATAGCATCCAGTAGTCGAAACCTGTCAAGTCATGCGTATAGATAGAATATTTGATCTTGTAATAATGCTTGCAAAATCATTTATCTTTAAATGCAAAGTTGACGGATGTGTTCCGAATATACATACTTTCCAAAGAATGCTAAATCTGAGATTCAAAATTGAACAGCATAATGCCAAAATAAAATTTCACTTGTCCATTTTAATGCTTAGTGGAGCAACTATATGCCAATGTTCTCCTCGTAGAAAACGGATTTTCTTCACGACGTGTTCTTAAATCTTAATGCACACGATAAAACCTTTGTTTAAAAAACCTGTCATGCTTCTTTGTTGGTTCCGGTAAAAAATCCGACGTCGTCGAGAAAAAATGTAACGTGCAAAACCTCTCCGTAATTATATTTTCTTCTTTTTAACCTGGTTATGAATCATGTATTAATATTTCAATAAATGTTTTCTGTGATCACTATATTGAGATATACAATTTTGTCCTCTTTTTCTCTCATTTTCCCACCCTTATTCAAAACAATATTGATCACCATATTGAAATGTTCAATTTTGTCAACTGTATTTTGAGGTGGTGTTTTTTGTTTTCTTTTGTTTTCTTTTTCTTCTTCTCTTCAAAGCAATATTAAACATGGTCCTAGTCAAACAACAGGTACGCCTTTGTTGCATCACTCTATAGAATCCTTCCCATCTGCCATAGTTTACTTTCTTCGTCAAAATACTGCTGGCCCGTTGATCGTGCCCCTCCCCTTGCACTGTCACTTCAAATGTGACCGGCGGAAAAGTTATGAAACGGGCGTGTGGACAAATTGATAAACCTGCTCCTTTCATCCAGACGTTTTAAGGTTGAAAGTAAACATCATAAACACCACATCAAACATGTAACAAACAGACCCTCCGCTTTGTTTCTTCATAACACTGGACATATAGCAGCTTCAAAGACCCCTTTTTTGTTTTTTGTTTTGTTTTGTTTTGTGTGTTTGGGACTTTTTTGTTAAGTTTCTTTTTCCGTTTGTTCTTTTAGAGGGACCTCAACGAGAAAAAAAAACCAAAAAACAAGAAGAGAGCAAAAATTAACTTTGACAATAAATTTGGTCACACCTGGAGTAGAAACGTGTTTTTCAGCCGTGAATAAAAGTTTGGGATTCTCTGGCCTGTTAAGCTAAACAACTGTGATATCAGCTGTCGGACTCCCTGGCAGCCAATGAATTTGACAGTATAATTTTTACTATATTATAGTACGAAAACTGGCACTGGTAAAGCGTAGAAAGTTTTTCTTAATTAAATGTAATCCAGACAGAAGTTAGCCGGTGTCCTGTCAGCGGTGACGACCCATCAGTTTCAGTTTCAGTTTCTCTGATGACGTCTCCGCGCTCGGAACGAATTCCAAACGCACTAACGTCACAGGTGCCATGTGTATGGTGATCATGGCACAAGCCTTAAGCCTGCACATAAACCCATGAACTGGCCAGGTCCCTAGGCCCTACCTAGATTATGTTTTGCCTAGTCTATATTTTATACTGGTATTTTATCAGCCCAGTTCAGTGTATGTCTGTGATCTGTACTGCAATAGAGTAGGTTGTGTTGTGGGTGATTCCGGCCGCATACATCAATTATGATTATCCATGTTCGTCTGTGTGTGATGTTACGATATGAATGGTGCCAAAAATGACAAATTTCAGAAAACGGAAGTTCAACCTCAAACAGTGACACCAGTGTATTGTATAATGATTGTGACAAACATTCTAAAAAAAAGTGGAAGTTTTTTTTTTCTTGTGAGATCATTGAATGTGGCATACAAAGATGGAGAACTTTCTACCTCGCAGAAGAAAGCATTGATTACTTCATTCCCAAAGGCGACAAAACTAAAGAGTACATAAGAAATTGGTGTCGTATATCTCTCCTAAACGTTGTGTATGAAATAGGCTCAGTATGTTTTTCTGTTAAAATCAAAAGGGTTTTACCAATACTTATCAATGAAGATCAAAAAAGGTTTGATGACAAACAAATATAGAGGAGACAATGTAAGATTAATGTATGATTTGATAAATTATTTAAATGTTAATAGAATACCAGGTTTGTTACTCTGTATTGATTTCGAAAAAGCTTTTGATTCACTTTACTGGGGGTTTATGCTCCACGTTTTGGGGGCCTATGGATTTGGAACCAGAGTTTGTCGCTGAATTGAAACCTTCTATGAAATATAAAATGAACTGTAATTATAAATGGTTAGACTACAGAATGGTTTAGTTTAGAAAGGGGATTCAGGCAAGGAGATCCAATCTCACCCTACTTTTTATTCTTTGTGCAGAGATTCTAGCCATAATGATTAGGGAGGATGACTCAATAAAAGGAATCCAGATTCATGGTATAGAACACAAATTTCCCAGTTTGCAAATGATAACCAGTCAATAAATATGGGAGTTTAAACCTCTTTTGAAAGATCTCTGTATATACTTGATACGAACAGCATAGTTTCAGGCTTATCCGTGAACAGCGAGAAAACGCAATATGGCAAGGGAGTAACAGAAAATTACAAAAACTGTACTGTCCCCACTTTAAGAATGATATGAAATCCTCATAAGTTCAAAATACTTGGCATTTGATTCACTCAAGATCTAAAAAAAATTGTAGAACCAACAATTACAACGACAAAATACCAAAAGTAAAAATGTTATGTAAAATCTGGTCTCAAAGAACCCCCACTCCAATTAGCAAAGTCAATTCTAAAGTCTCTTGTGTTATCTAAACTTATACACTTGCGGATATTGTTGCCAGATTCACCTGGTCACTTTATACAAAGGTTACAAAAGCTGTGTTTTCAATTTGTATGGAATGAAAAAAAGGATAATATCAGCAGGAAAACTACCTTGAAAAACATAAAGCGAGGGAGGGGGATGAGTATACTTGATTTATGTGCATATATACATGTATGTTTAATCTGATTACAATGCTTGCAAAATCATTTATCTATAAATGCAAGATTGACAAATATGTTCCGAATGTACCTACTTTCAGAAGACTACTAAATATAAGATTCAAAATTTAACAGTATAATGACAGGGTAAACTTTCACTTGTCCGTCTTAAGTATTGAATAGAATAACCATTAGCCACTGTCTTCTCAACAGAGAACAAATTCATCTTTATGACATATTTATAAATCTTGATGTTCACTTTGAAACCTCCAGTGTATGGAATATTGATGTATGTTTTTTGTATGTTGTATGTGGTCATATGCCCACAGTGCCTTTTGCTATGTACATAAGTTGATATCATTATTCATCACAATATTGTATTTTGATGTCTGTTTATTGTAAAACAGAAAAACAAAACAAAAGAATAAAAAAACTGTTTTAAAATATCTTGACAGTAAACTGATTATGGTCATTACACAAGCAAACTCCTGATCTCCAACTTGCCCTTCCAAGTCATGTGGAAAACATTGCAATACTACTTCTCTCTGTCTGCCTGTCGATCTATCTGTCTAGCTAGTGCTCTCTGTCTGTCTGTCTCTCTCTCTCTATGTCTTTATCTCTCTCTGCCTCTCTCTATCTCTGTCTCTTTTTGTCTGTCTGTATGTCTGTCTCTGTCTCTCTCTTCCAACTCCTAATCATCTGTATTAGTGTAAACTCTGTATGGGTAGTAAGTAATACTACAGCAAGTCTTGATTCTGAAAGGAAACCATATTATCAAAACATTGTTTTGAATAAGAGCAGTATATGTTTAAGCTCATCTTGATGTAAAAATGAAGTAATGGCATGAAAACAGGTGGCTCTAAGTACGCTTTGACCTTCGTTTTATTACCAAGAAATGTCTTCCATTTTCACAAAAATTTCTTTTCGCTAGTTCTCTCCCCTTCCGTCGAAACCAGTTGCATCGCGTGCTCTTTTCTCTTTGCTGGTTCAGCTCTTGCACGTGCACCTCATGCAATACATGCCAGTATTAATGACTGCACGTGTCCCTTGACGTGCGCCCTCTGCTGTCCGGCTGTGGCCCTCTCGCTATGTGACGACAGGAGAGAGGAATGGCGACGGGAAGGGTATTCCCACTATTTTCGATCCCGCGTTTATTTGTAAAACGAAAGAGTGAAGGAAGTAGTTTAAATTTACTGGTGTCAGGCTCAGTTCTCTCTCTGTCTGTCTGTCTGTCTGTCTGTCTGTCTGTCTGTCTGTCTCTCTCTCTCTCTCTCTCTCTCTCTCTCTCTCTCTCTCTCTCTCAGTGTGTGTGTATGTGTAAAGTCAGTTTGCCTGTTTCTGTTTGGGTTCCAGTATCTATCAAAAAGGACTTCTCATTAATATTTGTTTACAATTTATGAACAATTCTCTATCGAGTTTGTTCCATTAACGTTTCTGAATGGTAAAGCACTGGTGCATAATCCTGAATAGTTATGAACTGGTCTGTCTTTTTCCCTCTTTTTTTTTTGAAAATTTTTTCTTTCTTCTTTTTTATATTCCTTTCCTGATGATATTAGAAAAAGGATGCCTGGACCTTTCTCGTAGAGTGCTGTGGACTGGCATGCATGCACTTCTAACACAGTGTGAATACTCAGCGTGTATTTCTTAATCTTTTCTCCTCTGATTCTGTTTTATGCTTGTACTTCTTAGATTAGTGTGAAAATATCCTAAGCACATCTATTCACTTTGTGTTTCACATACATTTGAATTGCCTCCTACCACTTGAAAAGTACCAAGACAGGACTTAACACTATAGTTTGGTATACATTTTTTTTCCTACCAAAATTTTTAATTGTTGCACACATAGTTTAAACCACATTTGTTGATTTTCAAGATATGAAAGCTATTCTTGACAAAAATGATCTCTTAATCAATGTTTAAATTCTTGTAAAAACTCCTTCTTGTTTCAAAAACCACAGAACGACCAAACAGTCATAATAGAACCCACCATAGCACAGCAAATGCTGTACATGAGATACCCAGGTGATATGACCTACCTTAGTGAGTGTGTGAGAGAGAGACAGACAGACAGACAGACAGAGAGATAGAGAGAGAGTGTGTGTCTGCATGTGTATGTGTATGTGTGTGTGTGTGTGTGTGTGCGTGTGTGTGTGTGTGTGTGTGTGTGTGTGTGTGTTTTTAAGAGGGAAATTGAACGTCTGAATGCATTCGATTTAAAGCCGAATTTGTGCCTGACTAGAGAGATATAGTGCACAGACATATATAACACAGCTTTAACTAACATGCATGTCTCCTACGAAATACTTTTTTTCCCCCTCTTTGAACATGGTCTGAGTCAACAAGAATGCCTTTTGTCGTACCCCTCCATTCCCTCCCTCAAGGCCGCCATAGTTTACTTTAATCGTCAAAATAGTGCTGGCCTGTTGATCCTGTCCCTCCTCGATGGCTGTCACTTCAAATGCGACCAGCTGTAAACTTATGAAACGGGCGTGTGGACAAAATGGTAACCTTGCTCCTTTCATCGGGACGTTCTCGGGTACAGGGCAAACATCGTAAACACCACATCAAACATGCAACAAACAGTGCCACCCTCCAGATTGTTTCTTCTCAACCCAAGCTATGGCAACTTCAAAGACCATATTTGCTTGAAGGGTGCTCACAGAGAACAAACATAAAAAAGCATTCCCCGAAAATCAAAATTAGTCTCGATATATTCGAGAATATAATGGTGTTGGTCTTTCAACAAGGCCATTGACCATCCCCCCCCCTCCCCCCATCCTCTATAACTCTACTTCCTCTTTCATCCTCTCAGGAAAAAATTTATAATTACTCCCCCCTTCCTCCTCTCTACCATCTCTTTCTGTCTCTCTTCTCAGAAAGAGAACTAATTTTCCCTGTGTTTTGGTGAATCGCATATGGCAAACATGGTGCTACTATTGAATGGATAAAAAATGGCGAAGTTCCCATAAATGACGAAGAGGTCAATAAATATTGGGACAAGGCATCAAAGCCTTGCCAGGACATGATCAAAGACATTGCATGTTAGAAAATGAATCCAGACGCATGGCATGACCTTCTGTTCGTTTTCTCTCTGTTTTTCAAATCCAGATTGTATTGTGTCGTTTTCGTTTTGTTTTATTTTCTTGAGTGGTGTTAGTTCAGTTATTGTACTTTTTCCAGAAAATGTTCGGTGAAGAACGAGTTTCATTTCCATAGCAAGTACGTTTTTGACTGACAAGCTGTTTTCACTTTCTGCACTTCAAGACACATCTCGTAATCATTCACATCACTGTGGTTTATTGTGTGAACACTTAACATACATGGGTTTAATGTTGAGTGTTATTTTGTTTTAAGATGTAACATGCCAGAATATGCGTCGAATGAAGACATGATGTTCTGGAAATGAAATGATCGAAAATTGAACTCAGCTATCAAATGGCAAAATTGTATTCAACACTTTGCAAGGATTCGTTTTCGTTGTCTCCAGGACAGTAAGAAGAAATTATATTAAAGCAAGGACACTTTGGCTTCTTATTTTCTAAGCTGATAGCATTAATGGTAGAACTAATATTTGTCGGACATCGTGTGATCCAGTGTTCAAATCAAAATGACATAATTATTAAATCAGCAGGTCTATGAACGAGAATTTCAAATGTATCCTTGCAATATTCTATGAAAGTAACTCCAGAAACACTTGCAATATTCTATGAGGCGTATTTACGAACCAATGAGTAACTCCAGAAACACCCAGATATATTGATTCTATGGGAAATGTTTGTGCACGCACGAAGAGGACATTGCCTTGTGGCTCATTTACACTTACAGACTATACTCCTCACAAGTCAATCGAGTGACAAAGAAGTATGAAGTCAAGTACATGTATAGTGGAGACTGGTCGTACCGGTTTATGACAGAATCAGACAAGCGGGTGTGAACATACTGAATGTATCTGTTGGTTCTAGAACTGAAGAGGTGTGAAGTACAATTATGTTGCACAATCTCAATCCAAGATGGAACTCCATATCGTCATGACTATCCTCCTCATTATCGTCATTATTATAGCATTGCAAAAACTGTCCCAGGTTCTGTCATCATTAAGGTGGTGTAAAACCGGAATAAAAAGACAACAAAGCGAAACAAAACAAACGAACACAAATACAACTGCTTCATGCGATGGTCCTTGAAAAAAGAAACGAAGAGGTGCATTTCTCAATATGGGTATATGGGAAAAGGAGAAAAAGCAATCAACTAAACAAATATCAAAACAAAACAAAAACAAAAAACACATCAAGGCAAAACAAAGCAGACAAAATCATAACAAGAAGCAAACAAACACGTAACTGTGTATGGGACATCAATTCCAGTTCTGTTCATAGGGCGTGTGCCTGCTTTCAGTGAAGCCGAAAGCAATCAGGGAAAGAGCAACTTCTGAATAAAAATGGCTGGAGAGTCATGAGCTTTTCTACTACCACATTTCTCAACATATGTTTGCTTGTTGGATAATCTTTTACCTTTCACGAATTACATCAACACAGACCTTCCCAAAGCTACTTTGTTCACAAGGTCTGCTCCTGTCACCTGATGGTCTAACCCTGTCTTGTCATGTCTCCTTGTTGGTACAAAAAAAATTATTTGACAAGCTGTGGTGTTATGTTAATTTAAGACAAGTTCAGCACTTAGCGATTTACTCTATTCAAAATATTCGTAAAATTATGCACCTCTACTCAGTAAGATTTCAGTCCTAAAGTGAGCACACTGCATTTCCTTTTTATCAATTATTTCTTATTTCAACTACAATCCCCCGTATTTTTCTTAACTAACAACAAATATCAAGACCCTCCACTTTGGAGTTCGGAGTTTCAAGTTCGAAATTTGTTTGAAAGGGACTAATCTCATACGTGCTTCACTAAAATCTGCCAGCAATTATCTGGCTCAGACTCCTTGAGTCTGTGCGAAACCCCATGCACCAGCAAGGTCTCGAAATAGGGAGGAGGGAAAAAGGACCCATGAAACTGGCAGCACCAGAATGAGGAAAACATTAAGATGGGCAGCGAACAGGTTGGTTTTTGACGTTGAGGGCGGGGATAGAACTCGAGATATCAGACCATGAGTCCATTATCATCATCAGCAGCAGCAGCAGCAGCAGCAGCATCATGCGCCCTGCCGCATGACGTTGGCGACCATGACCCTCCACACGAATCTATCCCCTGTCGCTGCAAGTACATCTCCCACCCTCTCTGTTTTCAGCTACTCTGCAAGTCCGTCCAATATTTTCTCCCAGGGTCTCCCGGTGTTCTCTTTCCCTCCAGTTTTCTCGTTGTGACCAGGTGTTCTAATTCCCCTTTCCTCATAACGTGTCCTATAACCGTTGCTTGTCTTTTCCTTATCTTCTTTATTAATGATTTTCTTGTGTCTGCCTCCTTCAAAAGTGTCTCGTTTATTTTCTCTGCTGTCCATGGAACTCTCAACATTCTTCTCAGAAACCACATTTCAGCTGCTTCGCAACCGTACAACAGCATCGGTTCTATATAGCATTCAAGAACTCTCTTCTTAATGTTTCTCGATAGGCATTTTGTTGGTAAGAACGCTTTTGGCCTTCTTGAATGCTGTTTTGGTTGGACCGATTCTGCTGGCCATTTCTGATGTGCGTCTGCCGTCTGGTGAGATGACCGTTC
>CM060313.1:85281599-85284099 GCA_030674185.1 Monoplex corrugatus | reverse complement strand
AAAAGTTAGGATAAAAGTACATGCATATTGTTAGTTAAAATAAAATATAATTAATGACACTGAAAATATCGAAAACAAGGCCAGCTAACTTAATGTGCTAATAATTTTAACGAATTAAGCATTATAAGAATGATGTGATACTTACTGTATACCTACTTTTGCACTCCCCTGTATATCTAAAGACAATTGCTAAAGTAAACACGATGATTTCAATTTGAAACAATAATACCAAATAATCAGTCGCCGTAGTGGTGGTAGTTAGTTCTACGGACTACCGACTGGAAGCTTGTGGACTCGAATCCCCATCAGTCCTTCAAAAATAACTGAGTTTTTTTTTTTTGCTTTGTTTTGTTTTTCTTTGTTTGTTTGTTTGTTTATTTGTTTGTTTGTTTGTTTATTTGTTAGTTTTGCTCCAACCGGCTCCTACCCAGCATGTTATGGGCTCATTGGGAAGACTGGGACCACACAGTCGAGTTTCATCCACTTCACGGATGGGTCGTTGAGAACATAAACTCAATTTAGTACACAACACTGCATGTGTCTGTATGTCTCTAACTTGGTTTTTACGTCAGGATATAATATATTATGATAATAAGCGTAGAACACAACCCTGTCACGCAGTCCCAATTTTAGATGGCACTCCATAACATCATGATAATCATCGTCATCGCCATCATCATCATAGCTTTGTAAAAAAAAATGTCCGCGTCCCAGTTTTTTTCGTTTTTGGGTTGTTGTTTTTTTTTTTACCATTAACATGGCGAAGAAAATGGGACCAACAAAAAACAAACAAAAAAAAAAACAAAAAAAAAGGGGTGGGGGGGGGGGGGGAAGCACAAGGAAATTGCCTAAGTGCAATGATCAAAAGAAACCAAAAAAAAAGACACCCCTCCCCCTGCCAAAAACAACAACAACAACAACAACGACAACAACAACAACAAAGAAACAAGTACCATACAAAATCGCGCAGCGCTGAGCTTTCGAAATATTGATTTTTTTCTTCAGACGTGTGGAAATTAGAATAGTATTATAGTGTATAGTCAGGTTTTGATACACAGAGTTTCATTCATAAAACTTGACTCTCTCTGTCTCTCTCTGTCTCTCTGTCTGTCTGTCTGACTCTCTGTCTGTCTGTCTGTCTCTCTGTCTCTCTTTCTGTCTGTCTGTTTGTCTGTCTCTCTCTCTCTCTGTATACAGTAGTATGTATGTATGTATGTATGTATGTATGTATGTATGTATGTTATGTATGTATGTATTAGTATGATATGTATGTATGTATGTATGTATGTATGTATGTATGTATGTATGTATGTATGTATGTATGTATAGTATGTATGTATGTTATGTATGTATGTATGGTATGTAATGGTAGTGTATATGGGATGTATGTATGTTATTTTGTAATGGTATGTATGTATGTATGTATGTATGGTATGTATGTATGTATGTTATGTATGTATGGTATAGTATGTATGGTATGTATGTATGTATGTATGGATATGTATGTATGTATGTATGGTATGTATGTATGTATGTATGGTATGTATGTATGGTATGTATGTATGTATGTATGTATGTATGTATGTATGTATGTATGTATGTATGTATGTATGTATGTATGTATGTATGTATGTATGTATGGTATGTATGTATGTATGTAGTTGATGTATGTATGTATGATTATGTATATATGTATGATGTATGTAATGTATGTATGTATGTATATGTGTGTGTGGGTGTTGTGTGTGTGTATACATGTTAGAGGGAAGCAGATTAAAAGAGAGGAGGGAGGGGGGGGGGGAGAGAAAAAAAGAGAGAAAAGAGGGAGAGAAGAGAGAGAGAGACATACAGAGAAACAGAGACAGAGACAGAGAAGAAGCAGCAGAAGAGGAAGAAGAAAAAGAAGAAGAAGAAGAAAAGAAGAAGAAGAAAGAGAGAGAGGAGACAGACAGACAGATAGACAGAGAGAGTTAGACAGACAGACAGACAGACAGACAGACCTAGAGACAGACAGAGCAGCACAAAAACAAAAGACCAAATTTTATTTGACTCTACAAACCCTGCTGTGTAAATGTATTGTCACATATTGCTCATAAGTGTTTTGTGCACTACGTAGTGTGTTGTTTATACACTACTGCATTATAAGCATACATATTGCCACGATATAACCGTAATTATACTACATTGTGTAACGAGTGTTTGTAGTGCCATTAATGATGACATTCATGGTGTTGTCATAATTGTGTCTGTATTAGTTTCCTTATTGATGTTGTACAATGGCCATGCGGGTTAAGCCATGCTACGTGCTCATTGTCCTTCACTTTATTATATTTATGTAACATTTCTAATATAACTGCTGGGTTATTGTGGGCGAAATAGCGTATTTGTCATTTCTGTAGTTGAATATTCAGAAAAGACATGTTGTAGTTTCCGATGGGCAAGATATAGATGAAAAGAGCAGATACAGCTTTCGGAATAGCAAAAGAAAAAAAAATGTATT
>CM060313.1:85256599-85276599 GCA_030674185.1 Monoplex corrugatus | reverse complement strand
TAAGGACAGATTGTGTCAAGCTAGTGGACATTTATGTTATGTCATAGATGAAAAATGCAAGACAGAGAAATATCAAACAAACAGAAACTAATAGAGAACAAAACAAAAAGTCCGACCAACCAAAACAAGCACACAAAACATATGTGGAGCCAGCCAATGAACCAAATGACCAACCAACCAACAAACAAACAAAATCACAACCCACTAACCAACCGAAATATAAATAGATAGATAAATGAATACATATATGTATCTATATATATATATATATATATATATATATATTATATATATATATACAAAACACACACACATATATATATATATATATGTACATACATATATACATATATATATATAGATTATATATATATATATATATATATATATATATATATATATATATATATATATAAAACAAATAAATAAAAAAAAACGTCCGACCAACCATCCAACAAACCGACCAACAAAAATCCAACCAACCACGAAAAAAAAACCCCAAAAACAAACAAACAAACAAACAAAAACAAAACAAAACAAAACAAAACAAAACAACTCCGTCCAAGAATCCCCAAACAAAATGTCCATCCAATCAACCAACTGAACAAACAAGCAGAAACATAGAAGCCCAAGCAAGCAAGCAACAGCCAATGACCAACCAACCAACCAACCAACCAACGAACCAACCAACCAACCAACGAATCAAAAGCAACAACAACAACAAAAAACCCGAATCCGATCAACCAGCCAACCAAACAAAAAGTCAATAACCCCAACCAACCAATGCGACCATTCATCCAAGCAAAAGCACACACACACACAAAAACAAGCAACCAACCAAGCAACCAACTAAGCAACCAACCAGCCAATCAACCAAAACCAAACTACTGAAAACAAAATAAAAAGAATAGAATAGCGAGTATAGATTGCATATATAAATTGTTGGGTTTTCTGAGTTTTTCCCTTAGTTTGCTTTGGTTCATTTTTGTTGTTATTGTTTTCTTTCACCTAATGTGCTAAGGATATGATCGTAGTGCTTTTAGCTTTTTTCTTTATTTCTTTCTTGTTTCTTGTTGGTTTAAATTTCACAAGTTGCCCGCATTTGAGCCAATAGTGTGTCAATTGTTCTTGGGGAGGGCTAACATGCTTTGCTGTATTAAATGACTCTTCTTTTCTTGAATAAAATTCTGTTTAAACCAAAAGAAAGAAAGAAAGAAAGACAGACAGACAGACAGACAGACAGAGAGACAGTAAAAAAAAAGAAAGACAGAAAGAAAGAAAAGACCTGAAGAAAATGTTTATAAAATATGCTAACTGCACAACTGAAATAAACTAAATGGGATAAAGTCGAGGAAAAAAAACCCACACACACACACAACAATCCTCCTCATCCTCTACCTCCTCTTCCTCATCAATGTCGTTGTCATCATCATCATCATCATCATCATCATCATCATCATCATCATCTGACTTCAATCTTGACATCGTGGTATACGTCGACACATCTGCGACAAAGGGACCCCGATCAGTTCTGCCGCTTCTCCATATCTGAAAACAGAAAGGAAACGAAAACATCAACAAGAATCTAAATAATGAACAAAATTTGTAACACAATCTGTGTGTTACAAAACGGAATGAAACAGTAAGCATACATAACAAGATCATCCGCAGGGGCAAAACAACAGACAAGAGTGAGACAGAGAGAGCGAGAGAGAGAGACAGAGAGACAGAGACAGAGAGAGAGACAGAGACAGAGAGAGAGACTGAGAGACCGAGAGACCGAGAGACAGACAGAGACAGACAGAGAGAGAGAGAGAGAGAGAGAGAGAGAGGAGAGTGAGAGAGAGAAAGACAGAGAGAGAAAGACACAGAGAGAGCGAGCGAGTGAGACAGAAAGAGAAAAGGAGAGAGAGAGAGAGAGACAGACAGACAGAGAGAGCGAGAGAGACAGACAGAGAGAGAGACAGACAGAGAGACAGAGAGAGACACAGAGAGAGAGAGAGACACACACACAGACACAGAGAGAGAGACAGAGACAGAGAGAGACAGAGAGAGACACAGAGATAGAGACACAGGAGAAAGAGAGAGGGAGAAGAAAGAGAGAGAGAGAGAGACAGAGAGAGAAAGAAAAAGAGAGACAGAGAGAGAAGGACAGAGAGAGGAGAGACAGAAAGAAAGAGAGAGAGCGAGAGAGACAGAGAGAGAGAAGGACAGAGACGAGAGAGAGGAGAGACAGAGAGAGAGAGAGAGAAGAGAGAGAGACAGAAAACAGAGAGCGAGAGAGACAGACAGAGAGAAGAAAGAAGAGAGAGAGAAAGAAAGAGACAGAGACAGAAAGAGAGAGCGAGAAGACAGAAGAGAAGAGAGAGAGAGAGGAAGAAGAGGAGAGAGAAAAGAGAGAGAGAGAGAGAAAGAGAGAAAGAGAGACAGAGAGGAGAGAGAGAGAAAGAAAGAGCGAGAGAGGAAGGAGAGAGAAAGGGACACACACACACACACAAAGAAAAGAAAGAGTGAGAGAGATAGAGAAGAGACAGGGACAGAAGACAAAAAGACAGAGAACATCGTTCGAGTAACTCTGAAAAAGAAGAGAAAGTGGAAAAAAACAAAAACATAACAAACGAAATGGTCAGGCCACTTAAATAGGTTTATTTTGGTATAAAATATCTTCTTTTTTTTTTTTTTTTATATCGGATTTTTGTATTTCTCAAGGTTACTGTTCCTTAACCCTTTGACTCTTGCACCCTATCCAGCAAGTGCAAAATGTTAACCCATTGACTCCCTCACCCTATCCAGCAGCTTCCTGTAGGTGTGTGTGTATGTGTGTACACGCACGCTACTCAACAGAACCACGACGTGGTGGAAGCAGAACCCAGGGCCACAGGATTCCGTCACTATGTAATGACTGCGGAAGAACGTGTGCCTCTAAGACTAGTCTTCTGCGCAGTTTCAGTTTCAGTTTCAGTTTCAATTTCTCCAGATGACGTCTCTGTGCTCAGAATGAATTCCATATGCACTAACATCACAAGTGCCTGTGATGGTGATCGTGGCACAAGCATTAAGCCTGCATATAAACCCATGAGCTGGCTAGGCCCTGAGGTCCTACCTAGCCTATGTTTTACCTAGCCTACATTTGGTTTACTAGTATTGTATCACTCTACCGTCGGAACAATCTTGGTTACTTAAACATGAAACTGAAATTGAAACTGAAACTGAAACAGGTTACATAAAAATGACATGTGTATCTGTGTATCTTATCTTCGTAGAAAAAAAACACCGGATAAATAATGTAAATAAATAATTGAAGACCTGGATTACAACACAGCTGTATAATATAACTTGTCTCACATCACAAAAAGCCCACCCCCTCCTAAGTCAATGTACAAAGCCTTCACTGCCTATCAACAATATGAAAACAAATATATTTCCAGAATCATAGCCCCACCGGTCTGTCGTTCATTTTCGAGGAAAGAAAAGAGGAAATAAAGAAGTGAAAAAAAAAAAACTATTGATAAATAAATAAATAGATAAATGAATGAATAAATAAATAAAATAAACAAATAATAAATAGATAATAAATAAATAATAATAAATAAATAGATAAACAAACAAACAAACAAATAAAGGAGTATGTAGATAAATAAACAAGTACGATATGAGAAATAAACATATAACAGAAAATACACACATATACACACATGCCCGCACACAAACACACACACCACACACACATACATATATACATTCAAACATACATAGTCGTATACACACCACATTATGGTAGCATGCCTGGCTTTTTAGATCAACGGGAGAATCCTATATTGTAAAAACCAAGGTCGTTTGAGGCTTCTCAAACCAATGAGATGAATTGAGAGAGTGGTATGGTAATGATCACCAACGCGTTTGATCGACGCCAGCTGTAGGTCTGTGTGTGCGCGATGCATCTTACAGCTACTTATACATCTGTGGTTTGTTATGTTTCAAGACTTCTGCAGCACTGTGAGAGATGGGTCACAGATATAAACAAGCATAGTCCACGTGCAACATTTATAAGAACATATTTTATGAGGCAAGAGAAATTAGAGCTCCTAGTCACAACAGGAACGCTGGAGGGAAAGAGAGCAACCACCAGGTAGACCCAGACAGAAAATATACGACAGACCTGCAGAATGGTTGAGGACAGAGATGGTGGGAGATGTAGGCCTACTTGCATCGATAAGGGACAGATTCGTATGGAGGGCCATGATCGCCAACGCCTTGTGGCAGGGCACGTGATGATGATGATGATGATGATGATGATGATAATGAAACCACGTGCCACATACTAAATTATTTATTACTCCCCACTGTGTCTGTAGTCACACCAGTGCTCATACCTTGCCAACACCCAGGGCGCTTGCGCTGGCTTGCGGCTTACGCAATGATCAAACCTGTGTATAGACTGGGGAAACCCTTTCTTTTTTTACAAAAATGGATATTATTTCATATCGACTGGAAGTGTGTGTTTCTGTCTGTCTTTGTCTTTGTCTTTGTCTTGTCTTGTCTTGTCTTGTCTTGCTTGCCTTGCCTTGCCTTGCCTTGCCTTGCCTTGCCTTGTCCTTGCCTTGCCTTGTCTTGCCTTGCCTTGTCTTGCCTTGTGCCTTGTCCTTGCCTTGCCTTGCCTTGCCTTGCCTTGTCTTGCCTTGCCTGGCCTTGTCTTGCCTTTGCCTTGTCTTGCCTTGCCTTGTCCTTGCCTTGCCTTGCCTTGCCTTGCCTTGTCTTGCCTTGCCTTGCCTTGCCTTGCCTTGCCTTGCCTTGCCTTGCCTTGCCTTGCTTGTCTTGCCTTGCCTTGTCTTGTCTTGCCTTGCCTTGCCTTGTCTTGCCTTGTCTTGTCTTGCCTTGCCTTGTCTTGTCTTGTCTTGTCCTTCTTGTCTTCTTATTCTAGCTTCTTTATTCTTGTCGTGTCATTTTTGTTCCTATATGCATAATTCTGGATCATTTCGATTAAATTTCTTTATGCTAATCAATTCAATTTTGGATCTTCTCCATTGCATGACATCTGTATCGTAATGCATATGGAATAATTCAGAGGGCATCTCTCTCTCTCTCTCTGTCTCTTCTCGTCTCTCTCTGTGTGTCTCTCTCTCTCTCATTCACTCATCACACACACATCACACATATACACATACACACACATACACACACAACACACACACAAAAAACACACATACACATACACACACACACACAAACGCACATACCCAAACACACACATACACACACAAGCACACACACACACACACGCACATACACACAAGCACACACACACACACACACACACACGTGCCATCTTGAGAAAATTGAAATCTGAAAACTGCCACAGGCAAACCCAATGGACATCAAAACCAAAACAATCAAGTTAGACTCACATAACCTTTGGAGGAAGAGTGGAGGGGGGGGGTGGACCTCTTCTCCCAACACCTGCAGAGGGAAGGTAGGAAGGAACAAGTCTCACTTCAAAAACACACCATCCGCCAACCCAACTCACTACTAACTATCTTCACCTGGACATTACTGTTATTTTTGTTTAAAGTCCAGACGACTGCGCACAGCCATATCACGGATATAACCTGTTTGAAAACGTACACAAGACTTCAAGTTGGAAAAAAAAAAAAAAGAAAGAAAATTAAGTACACATATTAATGCATTCGCACACATAATCTAAGGAGATGCCTCTGGCGTTGCCCACTCCGTCCAGTTTATCACACGGGGGATGTAAAAGAATATACCTGAATACAAATTTAAACATAACTAAGTGCACTGAAGTATATATTAAAAACAGACCTAAATTACCTAAAATTGCTTCCGTATATTTCACTTCCTAGAGCCAAAAGTACATTTAATAATGTGCCCAAGTCTCAATCCTAAGAGAAAGTACGTAAAACTTTATCGAACACATACAGGTGAATGGACCAGCAAGGAAGAAAATGATAAGAAGAAACGATAGAAAGCAAACGAGGAAGAAAGAAAAGAAAAGATAGTAAAAAAAAAAAGCGGAATTTCTAACACAGATTTTCCTGCGGGAGGCGATACTATTTATACTGAAAGAGCCCCCAACATCCCCACGGGCGGAGGTGGGAAGGTAGGAGCACGTCTCACTTCAAAACACACACCATCTGCCAATCTAATTCGCTAGTAACTATCCTCATCTGGACATTAAAAACAAGCTATTTACTACAACAAACTGTTGGAAACTTATACCACTGTTGGTTTACCAGAGACTTTTTCCCTCTCGCATTATAAATAGCAAGCCCAACATTCTGGTGTGGTAAGAAGCAAACATTCACTTTTTTCTGTTTTTTTTTTTTCTTTTTTCTTTCAAACTTTCTGCTATTTCTTGGTTGCTGTCGTTTTTTTGTTTTTTTCTGCGTTACTTTCTGCTATTTCTTTGTTCCTGTTTTTTTTTTTTTTTTCTGCGTTCAGAAATATTTGACCGCCATCGGTTCATGAACAGCAATAACCATATTGCTAACATGGTCAGGTTTTCTCTTGGTCCGAGAACATTAATTTTAACAAGTAAAAATTATTGCTGAACTAGTGGAAGTCTGAGGGAGAAAATATTTTTCAAAGTATCGAGAAATCCTCATTGACAGTTTGCAGGTTAGGAACATCAGTTTGATTTAAGACAATATGTAGATTCATCTGTTTGTATTTTGAGGGGTTTTGAAAAGGATTGGGCATAAATGCCAGTATTGTGTGTGGGACCCAAATGGGATATGAGAGCAGAAGAAAAACAAAATCAGAGGAAGGGGTACGTAGCTAAAAAAGAGTTCAATCAATAATCCTTTGCATCTGTCTGTCTGTCGGTCTGTCTCTCTCTCTCTCTCTGTCTTTGTCTCTCTCTCTCTCTCTCTCTCTTTCTCTCTCTCTCTCTCTCTCTCTCTCTCTCACACACACACACACACACAACACAAACAGCAGAGGCAGACAGAGAGACAGAGACAGAGACAGAAACACACAGTGTGGAGGTAACCACGCAGTTAATAATGAACAGACGGTCTCGTAGCAAGCTCTCAGATGAAGGGCAAAAAAAAAAAAAAATCCCTTCCACCCGTTTTTCAACCCTCCCCCTCCACCCTTTCTTCTTCTTCTCCTCCTCCTCCTCCTCTCCCTCTTCCTACCCACCCCACCCCCCACCCACCCACCCCCTTCGCCTCACCATCCTGACCCACCTCAAAACATCAATGACAAGGTGGGCCAACAAGCAGAAGAGTCGGATTTACTTTGCGCCTTTGCCGGGCCTTCTGTCATCTCGCCGCAAAAATAACGTAGCACGCGAAGGTAAATAAACACAAGGAAGCATGAAAGAGGCCCCTGAGAGACCGGGTTTATCTTGTAGCCAACCTGGGTGCCGTTTAATAGCGGCTCCAACGCGCGATTTATGAATTCTCAAACAGATAAAAAGACACGCCAGGTCCTGGCCAAGGGACGTAAACCGTTCAACTACTACCACCATTACCATAGTACCACCACCACCACTATCGCCACCAACCACGGGTCTTTTTTTTTTTTTTTTTAACCTTTTGACTCCTGCACCCTGTCCACCAGCATCCTGCATTGTCAACCATGCTAAACGGGCAGTCGCACTCGTTTTGGATTTCATACTAGGAAAGCTAAAAGTTCAACCATTTGACTCCCTCACCCTATCCTTCGGCTTTCTGTAGTAAGCTGGTGGGTAGGGGGTGGGGGAGTCAAAGGGTTAAGTCTTTGTAGTTGGTGGATAGGGTGAGCGAGTCAAAGGGTTAAGTTTTTGTAGTTGGTGGAAAGGGTGAGCGAGTCAAGGGGTTAAGTTTTTGCAGTTGGTGGATAGGGTGCAGGAGTCAAAGGGTTAAGTTGGACCAACACCCATGTGGTGCCTACACCCAAGGAAAAAAAAGAAAAAAACAGGGACAGGCCTTCACACAGCCCTTGGCTGTCGTAAAGAACCAAACTTTCAGCTCCACGGAAAAAGAAGAAAAAAGGGACGACAAAGTTTCATAAACAGCCTGTGCTGTGTTGCTGCAATCTCAAATGGCTTCCATAAATTACGGCGGCGACCTGGTCCACGAGTATCGCTCTGACAAGCCGACAGGCTCGGCCAACTTTGATCTCGAGTGGTCCCTGTGAAGATCCTGGCCCGTTCCCGACGATTAGGGATCAAATCCTCGGTGAAACCAGAGATCCCCGATCCCTGAGATGAAACGCCGGGGGGATTGTTGGTTTAGCACGAGCGAGTCGTTCATTGGTCCTTAGCAACGCACGTGACGCGGACTGTGGCGGATGAGGTGTTGACATTGCTCCGCAAAGTCGATACAAAAGGCTGAGCTTAAACCACTGGGATCAGTCTTGGTGTGGCGATAAACTACAATCACTTTTTGCTCAAACTGACTCATTCGCCGGGAATCTGTTGAGCCGATTCCTTTCAAAGACGGCGCAGCGTTTGTTTTGCCGCACAAAAAGAGGATCTGCCAACTGGTCGGGATGGGACTTGGCCCACGTCTGCTGAGACTGACTGAGTTATCTCCCCTCCCCGTTCAGTATGTGAGCTATGTCCGGACTGTTAATTGAAGAAGGTTTGAACTACATGGCACAGAATGACTCGTCCACTGGGGAAACCATTTATTGATACAAGTATGAAAGTTCTGCCGCATACTTAGCATTCACTGAACTTGGAAAAGTCATCACAAATGAAAGGGTAGTGTCTTCGAAATGAAGCTGACTTTAGCGATTTTCCAGATCATGTGTAATACTAGTAACTGACACTGACGATCTTCCCTCATACAAGCATGTGTTAGTGCAAGTCTCGCAAGTGTGCCATTTGAAGATAAATCTGGTAACAACTGCTCCATTTTTAACCCAATGCTTCATTCAAAACGCCAAGTTTCATGGAAATGTTCGAAAACAAAATAGTTGGGTCGTACGAGTAACCTTCCTTAAACATCAAAAGGTACTACTAATTTCCTTGTTACAGCATCACTGGATACGATTTTAGCTGTGACCATGAAAATCAGCCATGCCCGTTTGAAGTTTACGATCGTGTCTTCGTTTGCCTGCTAATGCCGCCCAATTGCTGGCAGCTGGTGGCAGCAAATGAGTAGATATTGTTGTTATTGGTATCGTTGTTTAAAGCCCAGCCGACTGCGTAGAGCCATATCAGAGCTAAAACTGCTTCAAAATGTACAAAACTTCAACAGGAAAAGAAAAAAGAAAAGAAAAATAAGTAACATATCAATACATTCGCGTACATAATCTAAGGACATGCTCCTGGCGTTGACCACTCCGCACAATAAATCGCACAGGCGATTCAAAAAACACGCCTGAATACAATGTAAGCACCACGGGTCACAGATAGCCTATCCTCCACGGGGTCACAGGACAGGCCTATCCTCCACGGGTCCAGGAGCTATCCTCACGTGGTCACAGGCAGCACTCACGTGGTCACGAGCTATCCCCACGTGGGTCACAGGACAGCCTCCCACGTGGGTCACAGGACTAGGCTCTATCCTCCACGTGGGTCACAGGAAGGCCTATCCTCCACGTGGGTCACAGGACAGGCCATCCTCCACGTGGGTCACAGGACAGCCTATCCTCCACGTGGGTCACAGGACAGGTCTTCCTCCACGTGGGTCACAGGACAGGCTATCCTCCATCGTGGGTCACAGGACAGGCCTATCCTCCACGGGGTCACAGGAAGGCCTATCCTCCACGGGGGTCACAGGACAGGTCTATCCTCCACTGGGGTCATAGGATAGGTCTATCCTCCTCGGGGGTCATAGGATAGGTCTATCCTCCTCGGGGGTCACAGGATAGGCCCTTCCTCCTCGGGGGTCACAGGATAGGTCTATCCTCCCGGGGGTCACAGGATAGGTCTGTCCTCCACGGGGGTCCTAGGATAGGTCTATCCTCCTCGGGGGTCACAGGATAGGCCTATCCTCCTCGGGGGTCACAGGATAGGTCTATCCTCCTCGGGGGTCATAGGATAGGTCTATCCTCCTCGGGGGTCACAGGATAGGCTATCCTCCTCGGGGGTCATAGGATAGGTCTATCCTCCTCGGGGGTCATAGGATAGGCCTATCCTCCTCGGGGGTCACAGGATAGGCCTATCCTCCTCGGGGGTCACAGGATAGGTCTTTCTCCTCGGTCAAGATAGTCGTCTCTGGGGTCATAGGATAGGTCTGTCCTCCTCGGGGTCAAGGATAGGTCTGTCCTCCTCGGGGGTCACAGGATAGGTCTATCCTCCCGGGGGTCATAGGATAGGTCTGTCCTCCTCGGGGGTCATAGGATAGGTCTGTCCTCCTCGGGGGTCACAGGATAGGTCTATCCTCCTCGGGGTCACAGGATAGGTCTATCCTCCTCGGGGGTCACAGGATAGGTCTATCCTCCTCGGGGGTCATAGGATAGGTCTGTCCTCCTCGGGGTCACAAGATAGGTCTGTCCTCCACGTGGGTCACAGGATAGGGCCTGTCCATCATGTGGATCACAGGATAGGCCTGTCCTCTACGGGGGGGGGGGGGGGGAGGATAGGCCTGTCCTCCACGTGGGTCACAGATAGGCCTGTCCATCATGTGGATCACAGGATAGGCCTGTCCTCCTTGGGGTAACATGATAGCCCGTCCTTCGCGGGGGTCACAGGATAGGTCTGTCCTCTAAGAGGGTTCACGAAGGTAAGCATTAATTTTACTCCACGAGGTCATAGAATAGGCTTTCCTCCACAGCGGTTACCCGATAGCCTTTTCTTCCACAAGGGTCACAAGATATGCCTGTCCTCCCCGGGGGTCACAGGAAAGGCCTGTCTTCCACAGGGATCACAGGATAGGCCCTTCATCCATGAGGGTAACAAGTTAGGTCTGTCTCCCATGGCTATTACAGGATACACCTGTCCTCCACAAAAAAAAAAAAAAAAAAAAAATACTGGTATAGTGAGTTCTTATCAGCGCTGTGTGAAGTGTTGCACAGAGTGTGTGTTCTTGAACGCAGTAATGCTGTCTGCCATATTCTATCACAGACTGCCCTCTCTCAAGAACAAAGTCGAAAAATATATGATGATGATTGTAGTATAATGGGGTTCTGTGCAAGTGTTAGCATTTCTTGTTCATCTGGTCGAAATCTATCTATATAAGTAATAACAGGTAGAACAGCCTGAATTTCACATGATAAATACATGAGACAGTGAAAGAGAGAGAGAAGAGAGAAGAGCAGAGAGAGAGAGAGACAGACAGACAGACAGACAGACAGACATTCATATTATTTCTTTTTGTCCAAGTGGATTTACCATGTGGAACTCGGACTTCTGTTCCTGTTGAGGGCACGTCGCCAGAGTGCAACGCCACCTTTTTGTTACCAAGACTTTAGGAAGGCAAGAAGACTAACTGGCCTTTAAAGGGAGGGACCTGGAAAATGAATCTATCTCTCCAATGTTTTATCCAGGCAGCCGGGCGAATGCCTTGCTCTTCACGATTTTCAACTGCCGTGGGATCTTTAGCGTGCGCGGCCAGAAGGTGCACGGGTTCGACTTTGTTTTTCGTCCACTTCCGAAGGACTAGACGTTCAGTTCGATTTTCCGGTCAAACTGAAGAGAAAAGTCAAGGCCTTACGGAGAACGAACCTTGGAACCTCGAGTTTAGTTATTGGCAAAGGGACGTCTGAACCATTCTGCCACTCTTCTCCCTAATAGATAAATAGAAGATAACTATTCGATCGAAACTTAAGAGCTTTGACAGCATGGCACTCGATGGCGAACATGGTATGACTCCTAACTGATTGAAGAGTGATCAATGCAACCATACACATGTATAAATACGTTTTGGCAGCTTAGAAGGAAAATGTTCAAATTTGGAATTGAAGTAGATCTGACCCATTAAGCCTCCGATACTGTCCTTTTTTATCTATTGTTTACATGTTTATATATATATGTATATATATATATATATTTACATGTTTATTTATATATATATATACATACATACAAATATACACATACAGACAGACAGACAGATAGATGGACAGATAGATAGACAGACAGACAGACAGATAGATAGATAGATAGATAGATAGATAGATAGATAGATAATAGATAGATAGATAGATAGATAGATGATAGATAGATAGATGGATTGACAGATAGATAAATAGATAGATATTATTTTGTTTTATGTTATTTTATTTGTTATTTTATTTTATTTATTTTATTTTACTTTATTTTATTTTATTTTATTTTATTTTATCTTACGTGGGGTCGGTCCCATGACTGCATATGGTGCACACAGTGGATGCACGTGAAAACCGTGATGCTGTCTATCCCGCAACCTACTAATGCTCACCACTAAACAACGGAACTCCATGAGACACCTTACCCCTTATATCTACCCTCTGATATTGTTTTTCAAAGGAAAGAAACCGAGAAGAATCACCGAGGGAAGTAAAGTTTGGGCCCAAGGAAGGAAACTATATAGGCCGACATCCGACTCTTTCTGTGAAGCCAGACCTTCAAAGAAGAACCTTTGCTGCTCGCACGTTGATGGATGGTTATATGTTCAGTCTTTGGGCTGTTTCTGTGGCTCTTCAGTGTGTTTGCTTTTACAAATTAGTCACGTAGTTAATTTGATTCTTCCTCATACGTTATAATATTTCAAGTCACCGTTTGAGAATGAAAACATCAGTAATATAAAAAAAAACACACGCCTTTAATTATGCTACAAAATAAAATCATAAACTAGAGGATATTTTCGCAACGAACAAAAGTATCAAACACACGCCTTAGACAGTGCTATAGAATTATAAACTAAAGGACATATCTGCGACGAACAAATACGCCAGAAAGCTACGGCTGTGTTGTAAGTCATTGACTTGACCAAAAAGTTGTGATTGATCAATGCTGAACATTTCAGAGTAAAAACCAAGTTATTTTCTGAATTATCACATTTAAATGTAACATACACTTCATGTGAACCGATCTTGTGCAATCAATTTGCCAGAGTCATGGATCTTTACCAATCTAGTTTACATATTCTGGCACAAACTGCTGGAATGACATACTCGACATGATATGATCTCGCAGAATCCGTTCTCAACCGTGTGGGAATTTTTGAGACCACACACGATATACTTTTCCAAACTATTAATAATCATGTTGATTTTATTGCTGACTGATATGAGACAATCTATTTCAGCAGAAGAGACTGTCAGCGACAGCCCCGAACTGGGTTATGAATATATTGTTTGAACTTGAACTGTCTACAATAGAATCACACAACCATCTGTTACAGTTACTAGTTATTTATGACATTTTGTTCTGTTTCGTAAACAATCCGAATCTAAATCAAAGAGACATGCGATAACCAGCCTTCTATCGCTCTTTCAATATTTGTACGAGCGAGAACTGACCGCTATGGGTCTGTATAGAAACGTAACGGAGAGATTGTACACCTGTCTGCCCATCATCAACTACTACGGAAGAGTTGTGTCCCTTGTCTGATCTTTCTCTCTCTTCCACGTCAGTTGTGTCCCTTGTCTGATCTTTCTCTCTCTCCCACGTCATAATCAGTGATAACCACGGAAGCAGCTGAAACCATGGACCGTCTGTAATGATAACCATGTTAGACCGTGGGGCTGGTTATCCCAAAGCCTTTGGTTTACACACAATCCCTAGCAACCACTTCATCATTAGTTATATTGGACTCAAGCCAAGAAAAGCACGCTGATGATGATCATGTACTAAGATTTGGTATACCGTGGTGTAGTCTGCAGTTCCACCTGTAATTTTATCGTTCTATCTAATCATAAAAGCTTTCATTCTATTTATCAAGGAAAAGGGATTAAAAGAAAGTTTATATAAGTTTTCTCGAGGATGGAAATATCACCAAAAATTAAAACAAAAACAAACAAACAAACAAACAAACAAACAAAAAAACAAGAAGATAACCAGATTTACATCGTGATTGATTTGAGAACCAGGATAATCGATGCTTATTCAAGACCCTGCCAGCTCTTAGGTTTTTGCACAGTCTCGGGGAATCTACCAATAATTGCTGGCAGATTTGTGTGGAGCGAGCATAGAATTGTTCGAGTGCGATGAATCCCTCTTGAACAAATTTCAAACAAATTTCAAATGGATGCTTGCAGTGTGACCCTTCACTTGGTGTTTTCAAAATGGAGTGGTTGTTGTGATCGAAATTACAAAGCACTTGGTCAAACAATAACATTTGATTTGACGATATCAAATCGTCGTCATTACTATTATCATCATTTCTATGTTCTTCAAAAATCATCGTCATATTCTTTTTTTTCTTTTCTTTTCCTTCTCTTTCTCCTTATCCTGCTCTTTCTTCTTCCTTTCCGTGTTCTTGTTCATCATTCACATCAGTATCTTCCGCTTTCCTCTCTCCTTATAACAAAACTCCTTCATATCTCAAGCAAAATATTTCCTGCAAAGATTAAAACGTGAATCTAACTCCAGGAGGAGGACATTGTTGTTGCCAAAAACAACCCTGAATCTTTACAAGTCTAGTTTTGTATACTCTGGTACAACCTCTTGGAATGATTTACCACGAGCTTGGAAGATTCACTATGAGCAAAAACGTTTTAAAATAAACTTAATCATTATATATGTTCTGGTGCCCATAATCAAAATCTTTAATCCAAAACAAGTGTGACTGCCGGCGTTCAAGCAAACAGGAACCAGAAGAAAACACGAAAAAGAAAAGAATCAGAACGTGTATTTGATACAACCAGACAAGACAGGCACAAAATTTTGGCCAACTGGCCTTTGTCAAGCGTAGACATAAGATCACAAACGAACAAGTTTTAAAAGAACTGTGTGCGTTCTGTGAAACGTAATCATGTATTAAATACATCGATGACACTATCAACTCAACCAAATGGATACCCTCTGTCAAAATCAATTAGCTATCATAACCATTTGTCGACTGCTTTAAAGATAAAATGAAATGGAATATGAAACAAGGCAGCAACGGTACTCTAGCCCTGTCACCGGCAACTTCAAAGATAAAGTGAAATGGGACAGGTGATAATCCTCAGCGGTATATTATTCGTGACTGTAGAAACAGACGATAGGAAAAGATATGTTTATAAAACAAAAATCAATTAGGGAGAACCTCAATATCTTGACACCTCACAAGGTTTCTGCATATGATAAAATGTCATTTGCCATGACTATGCTGGATCCTTTCATTAACCCTCCGACTCCCGCACCATATCCATCAAATACAAAAACTTAACCTTCACCATATCCACCAGCTTCCTACAGGACTACAAGAAGCTGGTGGATAGGATGAGGGAGTCAAAGGATACGTTTAAGCTGGTGGATAGGATGAGGGAGTCAAAAGGTTACGTTTTAGCTGGTGGATAGGGTGAGGGAGCAAACAGGTTACGTTTTTTAGTTGGTGGTTAGGGTGAGGGAGTCAAAAGGTTAAGTTTGTGCTTTGCTAGGATGGTTAACAATGCAGGATGCTGGTGGACAGGGTGCCGGAGTTAAAGCTTAAATGGCATCTGTGGCATTAGTGCTTATGGAATCATTCGAGTGTTGTACTGCTGTCTTGAGAAATCTGGACCTGAAACTGTAGGGTGTTGTAAGAATGGGACAACGTGAAACAAAGTGCCCATTCGGTTATGTAGTATGTGTGACAGAAGGGTTAAACCTTAGAACGCCAGAAACAAGGGTTCAAATCACGAATGGGACAGGGATTTTTTCTACCCCCCTCCCCCCCCCCCCCCCACCCTTCCTCCACTGTCTAGATCTTAAGTGGTGGTTTCGGGTCTTGTCTTTTGATGGAGACGATGAACCGAGATCCCTTTAAACATCACGAACTCAACGCACGTTAAAGATCCCACAGCAGCAAAGGCGTTATACCCGACAAAGTTCTGTAGAAAAATCCAATTACATGCGTTAAGGAGAAATACAGGTATAAACATAAAGAAACACAAATGGAGTGTCGCGCTGCAGCAGCCATGTGCACTATCCAAAAAAGGCAGTCTGAATTTCAAGCGGTAAAATCCATTGCGACAAAAATGAATGAATAAATAGATAAAGAAAGAAAGAAAGACAGAAAGACAGAAAGAAAGACAGAAAGACAGACAGAAAGAAAGAAAGATAGAAAGACAGAAAGAAAGAAAGAAAGAAAGACAGACAGAAAGAAAGAAAGATAGAAAGACAGAAAGACGAAAGAAAGAAAGAAAGAAAGAAAGAAAGAAAGACAGAAAGACAGAAATACAAATAGAAATTATACTTTTCAACCTGGTACATTTGCCACAAAGCCCAACGGAAATGCGTGAGATGAGAAAATAAAACACCTTATTTTTATTTTTGTTTAATTAAAGCCCAGTCGACTGTGTACAGTCATATCAGGGCTAAAACCGTTTAAAACATACACAATACTGCAATATGAAAAAAAAAAGATAAGAAAATACAAGTACACATATCAATGTATTCGCACACATAATCTAATGAGATGCCCTTGGCGTCGACCACTCCGTCCAATGTATCGCACATGGGATTTTAAAAACACACCTGAATACAAATTTAAACATAACTAAGGACACTAAAACATCTAAACATGTAAACGGGCCTAAATTACCTTAAATTACTTCCCTATATTTCACCTCCCTAGAGCCAAAAATGCACTTAATACATGTACCCAATTATCAATCCAAGAAAAAGTACGTAAGACTTTATCGAACACATAGAGATGAATGGACCAGCAAGGCATAAAATGATAGGAAGAAATGACAGAAAGCAAAGAAGGAAGAAAGAAACAAAGAGAGTGACAGAAAAGACAAAATTTCTAGCGACAGAATTTCCAGAAAGTGGGGGATTCTATTTACACGGAAAGAGCCCTCGTGTGTGTGTGTGTGTGTGTGTGTGTGTGTGTGTGTGTGTGTGTGTGTGTGTGTGTGTGTGTGTGGTGTGTGTGTGTGTGTGTGTGTTGTGTGTGTGTGTGTTGTTGTGTGTGTGTGTGTGTTGGGGGGGGGGGAGAATCTAAAGCTTCTGTTGCCCCATACAACAACAATTTTGGTCAGAAATGGACGAATAAAGACTTCATACACACAGTGTGTGCTCCGAAAGACACACACTCTTTGCTTCCACACAAATCCAAGGACGCATGGGGGTATCTCTCAAAGTAGCCAGACTTTATTGTAGATTATGGATGGGCGAGCCCCAGGCGGGCCGTTGGTTCTATTGATAGAGCTGTGGACTCAGGATCCTATATCTTGAGTTCAATCCCACCCGCAACATTAAACGCTGGCCTGTTTGGTTCCCATCTTAAAGTTTCCATCATTCTGGTGGTGTCAGCTTAGTGTTTCATAGGTCTCTCCCCCTACCACCCAACCCCACCCCCCCCCGCCTCCAATTCTGCTCCTCAATTCAAGACCTTGCCAGCGCATATGGTCTTGTGCAAGCTCAGGAAGTCTGCCAGATAAGTGCTGGCAGATTTGGGTAGAGTGTTTATGGATTTGTCCGAGGGCGATGAAACGCTCTTGAACAAACTCCGAACTCCAAAGTCCTATCGATGGATAAGGTGGAGGTGTTGCTGGGATCATTATCATTGTGTATCTGATCATGAACCCTTGGACTTCCACACCATATCCACTAACGGCAAAAACTTCACCCTTTGACTCCCTCACCCTATCGACTAGCTTCCCTGCAGGAAGTCGGCGGATCGGGTGAGAGAATCAAAGGGTTAAGTTTTTGCTTTGCTAGCATGGTTGGCGCTAAATAGCAAGAAGACGGAAGTCATGGTAATCATTAAAAAAGATGAAATCCCCTCATGCAAAATAACAGCAAATGGCACAACTTTGAGACAGGCTGATAACTTTAAATAACTGGGAACGGTCATCTCTCCAGACGGCAGATCCGCATCAGAAATAGCCAGCAGAATCGGCCAAGCCAAAATAGCATTCAAGAAAACGAAAAGCATTCTTACCAACAAATGCCTATCAATTAACATCAGGAAGAGAGTTCTTGAATGTCATATAGAACCGATAATGTTGTACGGTTGTGAGGCGTGGACAGTCAACACGTAAAGCCAGAACAAAATTGAGGCAGCCGAGATTTGGTTTCTAAGAAGAATGTTGAGAGTTCCATGGACAGCAAAGAAAACAAACGAGACAGTCATGATGGAGGCAGACACAAGAACATCATTGATTAGGAAGATTAGGAAAAGACAAGCAACATTTATAGGCCATTTTATGAGGAAAAGGGAATCAGAGCAGCTGGTCACTACAGGAAAGCTGGAGGGAAAGAGAACACCAGGTAGACCCAGAGAGAAATCAATGGACGGACTTGCAGGGTGGCTGAGGACAGAGAGGGTGGAAGATGTGCTTGCGGCGACAAGGGATAGATGCATATGGAGGGCTATGATCGCCAACGCCATGCGGCAGAGCACATGATGATGATGATGAGTATGGTTGGCAATGCAGGATGCCGGTGGACAGGGTGCGCGGGAGACAAAGAGTTAAGCTGCATCTCTGGGTGTCAAAGGTTTAAAGTGAAGATTTGTATGCTGGTGGACAGGGTGCGCGGGAGACAAAGAGTTAAGCTGCATCTCTGGGTGTCAAAAGGTTGAAAGTGAAGATTTGTATGTTGACTGATTAAAAAGAGCTCTTAAGCGCCGTCCTTTTGGGTGTAAAGGGATCCTCTCCTTAAAATCAAACTTGGCTGATAAACATTACAACCGAGGGTCGGGTGCGCACTGACTTCTCAGGTTCCATGTTACAGTCATCCTCACAGTAACCGAACACAGGCGTGGGACTGCTTGTACTTTTGATTCATGATTTCAAATTTACAGACCTGTCAGTGTCAAGCTGCTATACCTCAACGATTAAGGCTTCTGCTTAACTTTCTAATGGATAAGGAGATTTGTTGCAGTGAATTTTATGTGGTGGAGACAATTTCTTTTTTTTCTCTCTTTGCGCGTCGCGGTTCCATTGTGGTGTAGTGCAGTGTAGTGTAGTGTAGTGTAGTGTAGTATAGTGTAGTGTAGTGTAGTGTAGTGTAGTGTAGTGTAGTGTAGTGTAGTGTAGTGTAGTGTAGTGTAGTGTAGTGTGGTGTAGTGTAGTGTAGTGTGGTGTGGTGTAGTGTAGTGTGTGTAGTGTAGTGTAGTGTAGTTGTAGTGTAGTGCATGCAGTGCAGTGCAGTGCATGTGTAGTGTAGTGCAGTGCAGTGCAGTGCAGTGTAGGTAGTGTAGTGTAGGTAGCGTAGTGTAGCGTAGTGCAGTGCAGTGTAGTGTAGTGTAGTGTAGTGTAGTGTAGTGTAGTGTATGTAGTGTAGTGTAGTGTAGTGTAGTGTAGTGTAGTGTAGTGTAGTGTAGTGTAGTGTAGTGTAGTGTAGTGTGTGTAGTTAGTGTAGTGTATGTTTATGTAGTGTAGTGTAGGTAGTGTAGTGTAGTGTAGTGTAGTGTAGTGTAGTGTATTAGTTTTAGTGTAGTGTAGTGTTTGTAAGTGTGTGTGTGTATTCAAGATGGTATAGGAAAACATGAAACGAATCAAGCACATAAATTTATTTATTTATTTATTTATTTATTTATTTATTCATTCATTCATTCATTCATTCATTCATTCATTTATTATTTATTTATTTATTTATTTATTTATTATTTATTTATTTATTCATTCAGTCATCAGTCCGTCAGTCGGTCATTTATTTCTTTATTTATCTGTTTGTTTTTATTTATTTGTTCATTCATTCATTTATATATATTTTATTTGTTTATTCATTCATTCATTCATTCATTTATTGTTAGTGTGCCCTACCTTCTGCATTGGAACCTGTTACAACCATCACACCACTCAAGATTTCAGTTCTCCGACACATCTCCAAACCTACCTAAACTGACAGTAGGGAATAATAAAGGGCCACAGTAGTTGGGGACCACTTTTCGCAAAGGCTGTGACCATCAGAATGGGAACAGTAGCCCATATGGACATACATGATAACTCCATGCGATCAGAACCTCGAAAGTTTCGTATCA
>CM060313.1:85224099-85249099 GCA_030674185.1 Monoplex corrugatus | reverse complement strand
ACACAGACATAGACACAGACACACACACAGACAGACAGAGACAGACAGACACAGACAGAGAGAGTGAGAGAAAGAAAGAAAGAAAGAGAGAGAGAGAGAGAGAGAGAGAGAGAGAGAGAGAGAGAGAGAGAGAGAGAGAGAGAGAGAGAGAGAGAGAGAAGAGATGGAAAGAGAAACGCCAACAGACAGGCAGCGATTGGTGAAAAGCGAACAAACTTTCAAGAAATCCAAAACAAGTGCGTCCACCCGCGTCCAAGCAGCAGGGGAAGTTTTATTAGTCTTTTTCTCCTAATGTTTGTTCTTTTGTGATCGTCCGTTTACACTTGACAAAGGCTAGATGGCCGAAAATTTGCGGCTGTTTTGTCTGACTGTATTATATTCACGTTCTGATTCCATTTTCGTGTTTTTCTGGTTCAAAGTTGCACGACTTTCACTGTAGTCTCAGAGCTTACTCTACTCTACTGTCAGCCCTGATATGGCTCTAGCAGTCGGCCGGGCTACAAGCAATATGAACTGAACTGAACTCTACTGTCTTTGCCTGAAGAGACGATGACTCTTGGTAACAAGTGTCCACCACATAGTACAGACCTCCTTCATGACTCATGTATATACACATGTACTTTCTCGCCCCTTATTGACCATATCTCTTTTCTTACAGATCATCCAAGGACGTAAATCACCCAATAAAAGCATAAATAATGCAAGCGTTTTATACTGTTTGGTCTGATATTTTTACCTCCTTCTCGGAACGCTAAGCAAAGAATATCCTTAACCACGGCCAGTCGCCGTGGTGTACTGGTTAACGCAACGGACTACCATCTGGAAGGTTGTGGGTTCCAATCCCCATCAGTCCCTTCAAAATTATATCATTGTGGGATTTTGGGGCTCTAACCGGCTCCTACCCAGAGTTGGGCTTGCTATGGGTTCATTGGGAAGACTGGGACCACACAGTCGAGTCTCATCCACTTCACGGATGCGTCATTGAGGATGTTGCTCAAATCGTCTGACCAGCACTACAGGTGTCTGTATCTCTCGGGCCTGATTGACACCAAGATATATCATGATAGTAAGCGTAGAGCACAACCCTGTCACGTAGTCTCAATCCTAGATGGAACTCCATAGCATCATGAATATCATCCTCATCAACATCATCATCATCATCGCATTGTAAAAAAAAACCCCACACACAACCATGCCAGCTTCTGTGGCCATTAAGATGGCGCAGAAAATGGAACGAAAAAAAAGGTGAGCACCAAAAAGAATGTCCCTAGCTACAATTGATTCTGCCATTCCGGTCAGAAAATGTATTTAAAAAAAGTATAAAGAATACTGTAAGACGACTCAACGTGGCGAAGTGATTAGTACAAGAGATATCGACTGAGAGGTTGTAGATTCAAACCTCGTTAAGTCAAAAACATCTTGTTCGATGACTTTGAATACAATTAATATCGGAGCTATCACAGGCTGTAACGTGGCAATTGTCTTTTCTCGTGAACGTGCTGACTTCATCTAATCAATATAATTTGTGTGCATTGAAGCAAATAAAAACCTGAAATAAAAACGAGAACGCGTATATTTTTCACAAAACAAGACAGGCGCAAAATTTTCCACCAACTGGCATGTGTCAGGCATGTACAAGAAAACACAACAAAGAAACAAATACACAAACAAGTATACACACAAGTTACGGCAAAAACAGCAACATAGCTTCTTTAATGTTTCATTGAGCAGGAAAAAGAAAAAAAATGTAACTCTCTTGAAAATATATTGTTATCACGATCCACTCGAACATGGTCATATTTCAGTATCCGTCCCGGGAGTAGTTATTAGATAATACATCATCTCAGTAGCTACTGTAGTGAAGTGGACACTCAATGGGCCACTGACTGTAAGGCCATGGATTCGGTCCAAAAAAAATGGTGGGCTTTTTTGACCTGACCAACTCCTACTCAAAGCTGAACGTGGTATGGGCTCACTGGAAAGACTTGGAATCACACACTCAATCACTTTACGCACGCATGCATCATTGAAAGTGTTGCTAAAATTTTCTGGCCAACACTGCAGGTGTCTGTATCTTTCGGACCTGGTTTACACCAATACACACACACACACACACACACACACACACACACACACACACACACACACACACACACACACACACACACACACACACACACACACACACACACATATATATATATATATATATATATATATATATATATATATATATATATATATATATGTATATGATTGTAAGCGAGAGCACAGTCCTATCACACAGTCTCAACCCTGGATGGAACTCCGTAGCATCATGATCATCATCCCCATTATCATGAACTTACCTTTCATATTTCAGTCGACAAGATTGTCCCATATTCTGTGGTACTTCATGCTCTGATATCGTGTTGACCTCAGTTTCGTTTTCCTCTATCGCTTCCATGCAAGAGGTGATTTCAAATTGAGGTCTTTGGCTGTCAGTGGTTCATGGGGACTTGTTGGAGGCTGTGGTGGTAGTCTCCCTACCATGTCTCTTGACTTGATCTGGCTCCTCAACTGAATGATTATTGTCGATTATTGGCTGAGTAGGCAGTGTCCATGACATGGTCGACTATCGTGGTCGATAAAGTCCAACCTAGCACTTTATTTGTGTATTCTCATGCGGGATCTCAGGCCAAAGTCTGATGTACACAGGCGGCCGCATACTGGACACTCAATGAAACGCTCTGCAGAGCTGGTTCTGGCCTTTTTTGCTGCACGCTTTTCCGCTTGGCTGTATGCTTCGTCTTTCATTTTCGTAAACTTCTGTTCCCTTGCCAATAGCTTGCCTCCATTCAGACCTGCTTGTGGCCATGATTTCCCACTGGGCAATGTCTTTAGTAAATTCGTTCAAAAAAAAAAAAAGCACAATCGAACTCCTCTGAAGTGACCCAACAGTAGTGCGGAATCTCCTCTGGCAGGTGGTCCTATGGTAGCATGACATCTCTGGATCCCATGGGCTTCCCGACACTGGGACTTCGACTGAATGAACTTGGGAGTTGGTGGTGTGTTGAAGAGCCGGAACGAGTGAAATCAATGTCAGAAGATCTGTAACAGGTTTGGATTTGTCAAAATTTGTCCCAAGAGCAAAGTGATATAAAGTCTTGGCTGAATAATGTTATCCTCTCTTCTCCTAGAGTGGAATACAAACACGCACGCACACAGTGAGAGAGAGAGAGAGAGAGAGAGAGAGAGAGGAGAGAGAGAGAGAGGAGAGAGAGAGAGAGAGAGAGAGAGAGGTAACAAGGATAAGGGAAACAAGAATAAGGGGAAGAAGTAAGTGTAGGTGTGAGAAATGGGGGGGGGGGGGGTAGGAGATAGGTAGATAGAGCAGACAGACAGACAGACAGATAGACAGAGAGAGACTGTGAGACAGACAGACAGAGATAGACAGTGATAGAGAACGAGACAGAAAGAAAGAGACAGGCGTTGAAAACATCGGCATAATGGACGGCAAGTACTCATACACACACACACACACACACACACACACGCACACACACACAGACACACACACACAGACACACACACACACACACAGACACACACACACACACACAGACACACACACACACACACACACACAGACACACACACACACACACACACACACACACACACACACACACACATTCGAACCTCATCCCCTTCATGGACGTATCACTGGAAGTGTTACTCAAATAATTAATTATCCTGACCAACAGCGCAGGTGTCTCTGTTTCTCGAGTTTACTTGACGCCATAATACTGTATAAAAGAAGCACAACCCTGTCACGCAATCTCAATCCAGCAACATTCTGATTTGTCATTGTGATGAACTCCTGTTAAAAAAAAAACTTCGAATAAGCAAACCAACCCCACCCACCCACCCACTCAAAACTGTAGCACATTGAAAGATGCACTTGACATCCCAAAAGTGCATATCTTTCAGCTGTTGAAAATAGCACCTTGAAACATAGTGAAAGCCATCCCCATTCTTTACCTCTCCCACGCCAAGTCCTGTTTGATTTCAGCCTTCCGATCCCCCCCTATTCCTCCCCTCCACCCCCCCCCCCGTGGCCCCACCCCCTGGAGAGGAAACACGTGTATATCGCATCGGTAAACATCAAAGACAGCGCATACAGACTTGTCTACTTCAAAAGGGCCCTCGTTAACTTTCTCTTCTTCCAGGCAGCTAGATCTAAGTGGAATAGACTTGAGGGACTTAAAGGGTTAAATAACAGTGAAACAACCACTGTATCTTTGTTGGCAAACACAGTCATCAGTGAAGTCAAACTTCCCGACTAGGACTTTAATTTAACCCTTTGACTCCCGCACTCTATCCACCAGCTGTAAAAAAAACTTAACCCTTTGACTCCTTCACCCTATCCACCAGTTTCCTGCAGGAAGCTGGTGGATAGGGTGAGGGAGTCAAAGGGTTTAAGTTTTCGCTTCGCTAGCATGGTTGGACATACAGGATACTAGTAGTAACAGGTGTGGGAGTCAAGGGTTTAAGTTTTTGCTTCGCCTAGTATGTGTTGAATTACAGGATTACTAGTAGTGAGGGCAGTGGTGAGGGGAGTCAAAGGGTTTAAGTTTTTGCTTCGCTAGTATGGTTGACATACAGGATACTAGTAGTAGACAGGTGTGGGAGTCAAAGGGTTAAGTTTTTGCTTCGCTAGTATGGTTGACATACAGGATACTAGTAGTAGACAGGATGAGGGAGTCAAAGGGTTTAAGTTTTTGCTTCGCTAGCATGGTTGACAATACAGGATGCTAGTAGTAGACAGGGTGTGGGAGTCAAACAGTTAACCCGTAGTAGTACTAAGAGTCAAGTTTTTGCATCACATGCTAACTTTCCAACACACACACACACACATACTTCCTGACCGGTGCTGTTCATCTCCTTGGCCTGCTAAGATCGACGGAGAAGATTGGAGCTCCGTTCCTTCTTACTGGACCCCCCTGCAGTGCTTCTCTTAACAGTCGAGGACCCAGCAGTGAAGTGAAACACGTGGAAGGACCGTGGGATAAGAGTGGTGAAGATGTCCAATTACGTCTAATTAGTGGTGCTGTTGCTCAGTGGGCCGGCCCTACGCGATGATCTCACTTCGAGTGTTTAGATCATAGAGCAGAATTCCGATTATGCTGTAACCGTGATAAGGGTTTTCGCTGTCTGTATCACTGAGCTTTTCTACACATACACACTCACTCCATGGTCTGCTTCCGTGCTGGCTCTTATGGCGAGTGTGGGACATAATTGTTGATGGGTTTGGGAACTGGTGGTAAACAGGTCTTTGAGATTCTTGTTAATTAATGAACGAGAAGAGTAGGAGGACTCGGTGATATAGTTGTTTAGCCCTGGTTTTTTCTTCACTGTTGTTAAAACTGTGTCAAGTTGTGAATAGCGTTTGTGGTCCATTGTCGTATTTCTTGTACGAATACAGACAGACTCGCGTCATCATGTAACTTTGATTATGTGTGCCCCCCCCCCCCACTCCCAAACACACGCACACACACATACACACACGCACGCACGCACCACACACGCACGCAAACACACACACACACACACACACACACACACACACACACACACACACACACACATGCACGCACACAATCTCACAGGCGCTATTAATATTCACGTGTCTTAAACTGTCAGTGTGTGTGCGTGCGTGTGTCTATTTGTTCGTTCTTTGATTTAACGTCTTTTTCATTATAGATTTCTAAGTGATATTAGACGGGGGCGGGGGGAGGGGGAATAAAAAACGAATAAATAAAATCAAATCTACAGCGATAGTTGGGCGGGTTGGATTGGGGCAGAGGGGAGATAGAGTAAAAAGACATAAATAGGTGGGAGAACAGGAAAATGGAACGAAAACTGAACTCTAACAATTAACTTCAACAATATGAAGGGAAATTGTAACACTAATACACAAACCGCATAAAGTTAAAGTAATGCGTTAACATGAGTAATGCGTGTGTATGTGTGTTTTGTGTGTGTGTGTGTGTTGTTGTATGTATATGTGCGAGCGCGTGTCTGTGTGTGTGCGCGCGCGTGTGTGTGTACGTGTCTATGTGTATGTTTGTGTGTGTGTGTGTGTTAATGAAAAAAAATGTAAATTCATCACTCACAAAGTCAACAGACTCGATTTGTCATTGTTGTTATTGTTATTCTAAGGGCCACAGTAGCGTAAGTTATTTCACTATCAATGTAAAATCATTGGCAACTGAGATGATGGCAGGCAAGGAAAGAAACAGAAAATAACAGTACCGACTACCACAAAGAACTTTTATCCTGAAGTAACATTTACTTCAACATGTTTAAAAAGTCATCATTTCAATGACTCTCCTTTTCAAGCAAGACTAGACACAGACAGACAGTCCTTAAGAACACAAAGGTCAAACAACCTGTATACAATATCGTACCCCATCCAAACTCACTAATAGCTATCTAAAACTCCAAAGGTAACACCTACCACAACCACAGACTTCAGAAGTCTCTTACACGTTTTGCGGCTCTTTGGTGTTACAACTTACGCGCGAAAAGCGACAGCTCAGGCGTAAAAAGACAACGCCTTCTCGTTGAGGGAATCAATGGGTGATAAACACTCTTGTAACAATGATCCCAAGCGAACAGTCCACCGGAAACACATTGCAGGGGGTCCTGTCTCAGAGCATCCCACTCTCCGAGCCTGTCTTTGTCTCCGTGGAGTATCTCTATCGTAGACTGTTGTGTGTTGTGTCTGGCTCATAAATAGTACAAATACGGTCTGAAGAGCCTGTTTTTAGGTAAAAGCGTCCCACGGGTATACACTCCCCCACTACTGTGACTCGTTGTGACTAAGTTTGTCTGGTTGGTTGGTTGGTTGGTTGGTTGGTTGGTGGTCGGTTGGTTGGTTGGTTGGTTGATTTGGTTGGTTGACTGGTTGTTGACTGGTTGGTCAGTCGGTTGGTTGGTTGGTTGGTTGGTTGGTTGGTTGGTTGGTTGGCTGGTTGGTGGTTGGCTGGTTGGTTGACAGGTTGGTCAGTCGGTTGGTTGGTTGGTTGGTTGGTTGGTTGGTTGGTTGGTTGGTCGGTCGGTCGGTTGGTTGGTTGGTCGGTTGGTTGATTTGGTTGGTTGACTGGTTGGTCAGTCGGTTGGTTGGTTGGTTGGTTGGTTAGTTGGTTGGTTGGTTGGTTGGTTGGTTGGCTGGTTGGTTGACAGGTTGGTCAGTCGGTTGGTTGGTTGGTTGGTTGGTTTGTTGGTTGGTTGGTTGGTTGGTTGGTTGGTTGGTTGGTTGGTTGGTTGGTTGGTTGGTTGGTTGGTCGGTTGGTCGATCGGTTGGTTGGTTGATTGGTTGGTTGGTTGATTGGATGATTGGTTGATTGGCTGGTCGGTCGGTCGGTCGGTCGGTTTGATTGGTTGATTGGCTGGTCGGTTGGTTGGTTGATTGATTGGTTGGTTGGTTGGTTGGATGGTCAGCCGATCGGTCGGTCGGTTGGTTGGTTGGTTGGTTGGTTGGTTGGTTGGTTGGTTGGTCGGTCGGTCGGTGTGGTTGGTTGGTTGATTGATTGGTTGGTTGGTCGGTCAGTTGGTTGGTTCTTTTTGTTGTTTTTGTCGTTCTTGTTTGTAAGATTTCAGTTTCACGGAAACCACAGAATATTTGTTTGTTTGCTTGATTGTGGCTGCTTCATGTATCCTTTATTGGCCTTCTTCTTTTTAACATTTCTAAACGAAACCTTGGAAATTTCTTTTGTCTGTCTATCAGCTTCAGCACAGATGGTTTTGTTTCGGCTATGATCAAATCATTTATAGTCGGAAAGTTTACTCCGTATAATTTTCCGTATCACACCAACTCCTCATTATTGTAAGACCTTACCAGCACTTATTTGGCTATGATCAAATCATTTATAGTCGGAAAGTTTACTCCGTATAATTTTCCGTATCACACCAACTTCTCATTATTGTAAGACCTTAACAGCACTTAGGGTCTCGCGCAGGCTCAAGTCAGCCGCTCAGTTGCTGTCAGGTTTGGGGGAAGCGCATATGGAATTGTTTGAGTGTAATGAATCTATTTTGAATGATTTTCAAATTCTACAAAACTGTATTGTTCTCGGAATGGGAAAAGTAGTCTGACTAAAAGATTTGATCAAAAATTATTCTAAGGGGATCTCGGTCCCAACATCACACCGGCACAGTTTCAGGTTCAGTTTCAGGTTCAGTTTCAGGTTCAGTTTCAGGTTTTAGGTTTCAGGTTCAGTTTCAGGTTCAGTTTCAGGTTCTCAAGATGACATCTCCGCGATCCGAATGAATTCCATATGCACTAACGTCACAGGCGACATGTCTATGGTGATCATGGCACAAGCCTAAAAGCTTCCACATAAAACCCGTGAGCTGGCCAGGTCCTGAGGTCCTATCTAGCATATGCTTTTACCCAGCCTATATTATTTTTTAATAGTATTCTATCAGTGTATCACTGGAACAATCTTGGTTATATGAAAATGACATGTCTGTCGGTGTATCTTATCTTCAAAGAAAAGAATGAGATAAATAAAGGAAATAAATAATTAAAGGTCTGAATCACAACACAACTAGCCACTCGGTATAAACGTGTCTCAACAGATGTCCGTCAACTATTCTTCACGTCTGTATTGAGCAGCGCATGCAAATCAATGCACGCAGCACAGCATGCTTGCTCTTTTAAGCAAGCTGTTAAGGACGCAGGCTCTGTTAACAAGTGTGCTAAGCGATACCCAGGAGGGGGGGGGCAGGGTGGGGCGGGGGAAGGTCAGTTCCGCTGTTGTCTGACCGATGACCCAGATCATTGAAACTGACCAAGACAAGCTGCCCACAACGCCTCCGTCATATTAATAATGCCTTGAGGGAGAGAACTAGAGAGAAACAAATGAAAGGAGGCTTTGTTTTCTAAGGGTGAACATATCATTCGGATGTAAATAACTTAAGTAGGCATACCTGCCATTGCCAATCTTCCTGTATTGAGGTAAAACAGGATACTTCAAAAATACAGATATAGTCTAAGCAAAACAGAGGAAACAAAACACATGTACACAAAGAAACAGAGATCTAGATAGACAGAGACAGACAGACCTAGATAGACAGAGACAGACAGACCTAGATAGACAGAGACAGACAGACCTAGATAGACAGAGACAGACAGACCTAGATAGACAGAGACAGACAGACCTAGATAGACAGAGACAGACAGACCTAGATAGACAGACAGACAGACCTAGATAGACAGAGACAGACAGACCTAGATAGACAGAGACAGACAGACCTAGATAGACAGAGACAGACAGACAGATTGAAGAACAAACGGACAAAGAAATGGGAGCGCCTTTTTGAATGGAGTGTTCGTTCGTTTGTATGTGTGTTTGCGATATCTTTTTGACTGAATCAAAAAGCCTTTCAAAGATTACAAGATTGTCACTTACCACCCACTTACACACTTACATTTGCACACGTACACACATACACAAACATATACACACACACACTCTCTCTCTCACTCTCACGAACATACACATTCACACGCACACACACATACACACACACAACACACACACATATCTATATATACATACGTATATATATGTACACCACACACACACACACACACACACACACACACACACACACACATATATATATATATATATATATATATATATATATAGAGAGAGAGAGAGAGAGAGAGAGAGAGATGTATATATATATGTACATATACACACACAGACACAGAGACAGACACACATGAAAACACACAACATATACACGCGTATACATACAAGCACTCTGTCTGTCTGTCTGTCTGTCTGTCTGTCTGTCTGTCTATATGTCTATCTGTCTGTCTGTCTGTCTCCCTCTCTCACTCCCTCTCCCTCTCCCCCCCCCCCTTTCTCTCTCTTTCTCTTCTTCCTTCCTTTGTACCCATTCTTGGAAAAAAAATTAAAGAATGACTTTGTCAGACATAAAGCAAGGGTCGAAGAACGAACCTTGGCAAACTGAAGAAGCTGAAATGTCTGTTTCCTAGTAGTTCAAATCCCATTCGCATGCCAGTCTGGACCATAATACTCCAAAAACCCAGTAGCACGCACTAGTAATAGCTTGTTACTGCCATCTGTGCATGTTTGGACCTTAGAACTCTCATCTGGTCTGGTTGGCTCCACGTGGAGGCTGAGCTTTCCACCTTCCAATCTGACTGCAGGAGTTTGAGTCTCCAGCTCGTGATAAACTACGTGCATGTGGACCTCCGGCACACCCAACTGTGAGTAAGGTCCCTGATCTGATTTTGGGTTAGTGAAGGTAAAGCTCCGAGGGAGAGGAGATGGACACCGTTTTCATCACGCTGAACTCAAGAAAAGTTCGTCTCTCTACTATTTCATCCTCCTACGATCTCAGGCAGGGTCATGCTTCAGGTTTTTTTCTTCTTTTTTCTTTTTCTTTTTCTTTTCTTCATTTTTTTTTAAATAGACATTGTTCATGTTTACCAGAAAGTGTGTGTGTATGTTGTGTGTGTGTGTGTGTGTGTGTGTGTGTGTGTGTGTGTGTGTGTGTTCGTTCTTTGATTTAACGTCTGTTCACTATGAGTGATATTAGACGGTGTGTGTGTGTGTGTGTATGTGTGTGTGTGTGTGTGTATGTGTGTGTGTGTGTGTGTGTGTGTGTGTGTGTGTGTGTGTGTGTGTGTGTGTGTGTGTGTGTGTGTGTGTGTTCGTTCGTTCGTTCTTTGATTTAACGTCTGTTCACTATGAGTGATATTAGACGGTGTGTGTGTGTGTGTGTGTGTGTGTGTGTGTGTGTGTGTGTGTGTGTGTGTGTGTGTGTGTCTGAGTGTCTGTGATAAAAATCTGTTAGCACGGTTTTGTTTGTCTGTTTGTTTGTTTTTTTTTTTCTTTTGATTTGTTTTTTGTTTTGTTTTTGTTTTTGTTTTTGGGGATTTTTTTTTTTTTTTTGGCTCTACGCAGTCGGCTGGGCTTTAAACAAAATAACAGTAACAGTTTTACCAAACTGAGTCAAAGGTGTAGATCACTGAGGAATCGCGAATGCTTAATTTAAATTAGAAAATTATGGCACCAAGGTCAAGGTCAAAAGAAAAAAAAAACCGTACCGAGAAGCAGCACTTTTTGAGAAAGATATGTGAACGGGACTTTTTCAGGAACTTCTGACAATATTTCACTTCCGTTTTCACCGTCGTGACCAATCTACCAATGAACCAATACTGTTGTACGGATGCGAGGCGTGGACAGTCAGCAAGCAAAGCCAGAGCAAGATTGAGGCAGCCGAGATGTGGTTTCTCAGAAGAATGTTGAGAGTTCCATGGACAGCAAAGAAAACGAACGAGACAGTCTTGATGGAGGCAGACACAAGTAGATCACTCATAAGGAAGATTAGGAAAAGACAGGCAACATTTATAGGCCATTTTATGAGGAAGGGGGATTTGTAGCACCTGGTCACAACGGGAAAGTGGGAGGGAAAGACAGCACCAGGTAGACCCAGGGAGAGAATGCTGGACGGACTTGCAGAGTGGCTGGGGATGAGGAGGGTGGGGGATATATTAGGGGCAACGAGAGATAGAGATGGTTGGAAGTCCATGGTTGCCAACGCCATGCGGCAAGGCACCTGAGATGATGATGTGATGATGATGATGATGATGATGATGATGACCAATTTACCTTTTTGTCCTCTACGTCAAGTTTCATTTCATCTGATACTTCTGCAAAGGTCACAATGACTTTGAAACATGAATGAAGAAGATAAGGAAAAGACAAGCAACATTCATAGGACATTCTATGAAGCAAAAGAAATTAGAGCATCTAGTCATCACAGGAAAGCTGGAGAGAAAAAAGAGCACAAGATAGATGCGGGGAGAAAATACTGGACGGATTTGCACAGTGGGTGAAGACAGAGAGGATAGGAGATGTACTTGCAGCAACAAAGGATAGATTCGTATGGAGGGCCATGATCGCCAAACTCCATGCAGGACACATGATAATGATGATCATTTTTTGCGTAAAAGGGGGGGGGGGGGGGTTTGTTAGAGTGGCTTGATCGTTTTTTTCTTTAAAGAAGGGGTAAAGCGTATAGCTTCTACTTGTCATCTGTGCCTGTTTGGGCTATAGTACCAAACAGCGCAGTCCGTAGTATGCTTTTTGACAGAACTTGAAGACCGCTAGGAGCCTGCACCAGTGACGTGTTTCCCGCCTTCTGTGCCTGTTTGGGGCTTTTTGTTCTTGGCCCTTTGATGTGGAAAATTGCCTCTTGTTCGTAGCCCCTCTCTCTCTCTTTCTCTGTCTCTGTCTGTCTGTCTGTCTGTCTGTCTGTCTCTCTCTTTCTCTCACTCTCTCTCTCTCTCTCTCTCTCTCTCTCTCTCCCCCCCCCCCCTCTCTGAAAAAGAATTGCGCAGTAATTCACACTCAAAACTTAATGACGAAAAGTAATGATGTAGGAGCTCTCTCTGTCTCTGTCTGTCTGTCTGTCTGTCTGTCTGTCTCTCTCTCTCTCTTTCGGTAAGGATGTTTGGGTATTTATTGCGCCTAGGGGTGAATGGGGAAGCGATACCCTGTGTACGACGAGGAAGTCCTGTGGGTCTAGTTCCATCACCCCCACCCCCCCCACCCCCTGTGGGGATGCCAGAGGCTCTTTCAATATAAATAGTATCCCCACCTTCTGGAAATTCTGTGCTACAAATTTCCTCTTTTCTGTCACTTTTTGTTTCTGCCATCTTCTTTTTCTTTCTGTCATTTTTTCCTATGATTTTCCGTTCTGCTGCTGTATTCATCTCTATGTGTTCGATAAAGTCCTATGTACTTTCTCTTAGAATTGATAATTAGATACATGTATTAAGCGCATTTTTTGGCTCCAGGAAAATGTGATATGCGGAAGCAATTTTAGGTAAATTAGGCTCGTTCTTGCATATGTTTTAGTGATCTTAGTTATGTTTAAGTTTGTGTACGGGTATATTTTTTAAATCCCCTGTGTGATAATTCGACGGAGTGGTCAAGACCAGGGGCATTTCCTTAGATTATATGCGCGGATGCATTGATATGTGTACTTCATTTTCTTTTCCTTTTTTTTCTTCCCGTTGAAGTATTGCGTACGTTTTGAAACTGTTTTAGTCCTGATACGACTCTCCGCAGTTGGCTGGGCTTTAAACAAAAATAACAGGTATTAAAAAGTCCATCCTGACCACAGGTGTCAATAGCAACCATTCACTTCTTGGCGATCACATGGCCTATGTTGTTGTCCTTAGCATCGATTTCAACTTGTTTTGTTGTGTTCTATTAATAATGACTTTACACTTAGCAATGTTCACCATAATTCCACTTACAATTCGGAAAAATGCAAATTAACAGCAAACGGCACAACTTTGAGACTGGTTGACAAATTTACATATCAGGGAACGGTCGTCTCTCCAGACGGCAGATGCACATCAGAAATTTGATAGCCAGCAGAATCGGCCAAGCCAAAGCAGCATTCAAGAAGATGACAAGCATTCTTACCAACAAATGCCTATCACTTAACGTCAGGAAGAGAGTTTTTGAATGTTACGTAGAACCGATAATGTTATACGGTTGTGAGGCGTGGACAGTCAACACGCAAAGCCAGAACAAGATTGAGAAAGCCGAGATGTGGTTTCTAAGAAGAATGTTGAGAGTTCAATGGACAGCAAAGAAAACAAACGAGACAGTCTTGATGGAGGCAGACACAAGAAGACCATTGATAAAGAAGATTAGGAAAAGACAGGTAACATTTATAGGCCATTTTATGAGAAAAGGGGAATTAGAGCACCTGATCACAACGGGAAAGCTGGAGGGAAAGAGAACACCAGGTAGAACCAGGGAGAAAATATTGGACGGACTTACAGGGTGGCTGAGGACGGAGAGGGTGGAAGATGTGCTTGCGGCAACAAGGGATAGATACATGTGGAGGGCCATGATCGCCAACGCCATGCTGCAGGGCACTTGATGATGATGATGATTGCGGAAACAGTCCATGTCAAAGAATGCTTATGGCACTTCACAGAATAATAGATTTATATTGGAAAATAGTAGGCTGGTACTGCGTACATTTTATTCCAGAACTGTGTGTAATACTTGGGGGTCAAGAGTGATCGAAATTTGTCTATGATGCAAGAACACATCAGAAATGTCTGTGCTAGCATCGATACCGTCAAAAACTATATGACGTGTTATTCTCTCTCTCTCTCTCTCTCTCTCTCTCCTCTCTCTCTCTCTCTCTCTCTCTCTCTCTCTCTCTCTTTAACGCACTTGCTAAGAGTTTTATTCATAAATCATTGTTCATTACTATGACACTTTTTGTTGTCGTTGAAATTATAGTTTCATTGAGCAGATTTTAGCGACGGCACACATGGAAAATTGATCAAACATTGTTGTATTGTCACTGTCTTTACTGTTGGAAAATAAAGATCAATCAATTAATCAATTAATCAATCAATCAATCAATCAATCAAATCAAATTAATCAATCAGTCAATCTATCTCTCTGTCTCTGTCTGTCTGTCTCTCTCTTTGTCTCTCTCTCTTTCTGTCTTTCTGTCTCTGTCTCTCTCTGTCTGTCTGTATGTCTGTCTGTCTCTCTCTCTCTTCCTCTCTCTCTCTCAACACTGGTCTATTGGATCATTGTCTTTACTGTTGGAAAAATAAAGACCAGTCAATCAATCAGTCTCTGTCTCTGTCTGTCTGTCTGTCTGTCTGTCTCTCTCTCTCTCTCTTCTCTCTCTCTCTCAACACTGGTTTATTGGATCATTGTCTTTACTGTTGGAAAAATAAAGACCAGTCAATCAATCAGTCTCTGTCCATATTTGTAAACACCGAATCGCTGCTGCCACTAAGCATTATCAACGAAGAGAGAAAAAATAGATGAGGGAGTGATGGTAATAATGAGTAATCAACGAATTTGTATTTTGAAAGGGCTGGCAGTTGTTTTGAATAAAAAAAAAACATTTGCACCTTTTAGCCTTACTCAGCCGGCTAGTTGTACGTTACGTTATGTTACGTTACGTTAACACAATGCATAGCTACACCGTAGATTAGATGAATACAAAACATGTTTTAAGTGTTGGCTTTCGATCAGAAAACACAGGCGAAATGTGAGCGTGTTTGGGAAAAATTAGAAACACAGCGGAGCCAATAGCTTTCCCACAGAATGGCAAGGGGGAAAACGCCGGCAAAGAACAATATTTGTTCGCCATTGTAGCAGGGTGGATCATTTACATAGGCTATTTGCATGCACGCGCTTTGCATATGCTCAGCGGTTTCTAGTCGATATCGATAACGGCTTTGACATTTGTTTTGCGGACAGGTTTCCTTTATAGATGACATCCTTCCTTTTATAGATGACATCCTTCCTTTATAGATGACATCCTTTGTAGACAACATCCTTTATAGACGACTTCCTTTATAGACGATTTCCTTTATAGATACATCCTTCCTTTATAGATGACATCCTCCTACCCCTTGTAATAACACCTACAATATCTTCTTTGTCTCCTTTAGTTTTATAATCTTTTAGTGTCTCTTATAGATGACATCCTTCCTTATAATGACTCCTATTGTCCTTTAGACGACATCCATCTTTACCTACCTTCCTTTATACTGACATCCACACCCTTTAAGAACACCTTGTATCAGACGATCCTCCTAGACAACTCCTTGTAGATACATCCTTGAGACAACATCCTTTACAGATGACACCCTTCTTTATACATGACATCCTTTGTAGACAACATCCTTTATAGATGACACCCTTTGTAACAACATCCCTTAAAGACGACCTCCCATAGACGACACCTTTTAGATACACTACAACATCCATTGTAGCAACACCTAAGAGCACTCCTTTAACACACCTAGTGACTCCTTGTGATATCCCTTAAGACGCTCTATAACGTCCAGATACCTAACATCTTTACAAATTGTACAACATCCTTTATAGATGACATCCTTTGTAGACAACATCCTTTGGAGCATGACATCCTTTGTAGATAACATCCTTTATAGATAACATCCTTTATAACGACATCCTTGAAGACGACCTCTATAGAGACTTCTTTTATACATTCTTTTACGGACAACATCCTTGCAGACAATCTTTATAAGACATCCTTTGTAGACTTTATAGACATCCTTTATGGATAACATCCTTTGTAGACGACATCTTTAATAGATGATATCCTTTATAGATGACACCTTCTAGGACGATCTTTTACGGAAACATTCTGTATAGATGACATTTTTTACATACGAGATTTTTATAGACGACATCCTTTTAGATAGCATCCTTTATAGTGACATCTTTCATAGACACATCTTTATAGATGATATCCTTTAGATGACATCTTCTAGACGACATCTTTTAGATAACATTGTTTACATACATCTTTTATAGACACATCCTTTTAGATAACATCCTTTAAGATGACTTCTTTATAGACGACATCCTTTATAGACACATCCTTTATAGATGACATCCTTTATAGACGACATCCTTTTAATAGATGACATCCTTCTAAGATGACATCCTTTAATAGACACTCCTTTATAGATACATCCTTTATAGATGACATCCTTTATAGATGACATCCTTTGTAGATAACATCCTTTACAGATGACATCCCTTTATAGTGACAATCCTTTGTAGAAACATCCTTTATAGACGACTTCCTTTTAGATGACAATCCTTTATAGAAACACTTTCCTTTATAGAGACACTTCCTTTATAGATACACATCCTTTATAGATGACATCCTTTGTAGACAACATCCTTTATAGATGACATCCTTTAAACCTTTATAGATGACATCCTTTGTAGACAACATCCTTTATAGAGACTCCTTTATAGACGACTTCCTTTTAGATACATCCTCCTTTATAGACACATCCTTTTATAGACACATCTCTTTATAGATGACATCCTTTTAAGACATACATCCTTTATAGATGACATCCTTTGAGACAACATCCTTTACAGATGACATCCTTTATAGACATACATCCTTTGTAGACAACATCCTTTATAGATGACATCCTTTATAGACGACATCCATTTATGAATCTCTTTCATGATGATCTTCCATTTATGGATCTTCCTTGTATAATATTCCTTACAGTGAATTTCCATTTATAGTATGACATCCTTTGGAGACAACATCCTTTACAGATGACATCCTCCTTTTTACATGACATCCTTTGTAGACAACATCCTTTATAGATGACTTCCTTTATAGACGACTTCCTTTATTGATGACATCCTTCCTTTATAGATGACATCCTTTCTAGACAACGTCCTTTATAGACAACAGCCTTTATAGACAACAGCCTTTATAGACTACATCCTTTATAGACTACATCCTTTATAGACTACATCCTTTATAGACTACATCCTTTATAGACAACAGCCTTTATAGACTACATCCTTTATAGACAACGTCCTTTATAGACAACAGCCTTTATAGACTACATCCTTTATAGACTACATCCTTTATAGACAACAGCCTTTATAGACTACATCCTTTATAGACTACATCCTTTATAGACTACATCCTTTATAGATGACATCCTTTCTAGACAACAGCCTTTATAGACAACAGCCTTTATAGACTACATCCTTTATAGACTACATCCTTTATAGACTACATCCTTTATAGACGACATCCAAACATTTCATGATCTTGTCAGTGCATATGGTTTTGCACAGATTTATGGAGTCTGCCTGATAATTTGCCAGCAGAATTGGCCAGAGCACATATGGAACTGCCCGAGTTCGATGAATCCCTCTCGTACAAACTCCAAACTGGTCCTAGTTCGAATGATGTTCTCATGGAACTCTTCTCCACTTCAGTCTTCAAAGTTTTCATTTGAATATTTGCAACAACCTCCAAGGTATGAAATTTGCTGTTACGGTACTAACAAATGGCACAAAACAGATACACGAGTTACTGCTCCGACAAATCACTGTTACTTTTCTGTCAACATGGCACAACATCATCATCATCATCATGTGCCCTGCCGGCATGGCGTTGGCGATCATGTCCCTCCACACGAATCTATCCCCTTTCGCTCCAAGTATGTCTCCCACATTGCCAGTCTGTCCAATAATCATTTTCTGTCTGGGCCAATAACATACACACACTGAACACAAACAGGCACACAGACGTAACGGGTCGATCTAAATTTTCTCCTCAATCTCTCGCATTTATTCATTCATTCATTTATTCATTCATTCATTCATTTATTTATTTATTTATTTATTTATTTATGTAACACGAAAACGGAAACGTCAGGCAACCCGCACAAACGCACTGGCTGTAGATCGACATACTCGACATAAAGTAAAAAAAAAAAAAAAAAAAAAAAAAAAATACGTCGGAAACCATCGTGGTGCTGATACTATAGTAGCAAGGTGTTTAGCTTGGAGAGATGTAACGTGTTTATCAGTGATGAACATCTCAAGACGCCAATTCCCTCTGTCAACGCTCTTCCTTCACGCGCAAACGGAAGCCAGCAAACCGTTCAAATGATGCTGGGTGATTCAGTTCACAACGCCTCCACTTCACCTCAATACAACCAAAATCGTTTGTTTCTGCACCCGAAGTGGCCCACACGAGAAGAACACACAAATAAAACCAAAGATATTCCCAGTCGTTTACAAACTTTCGTTTTCTCGGGGCAGTAACACATGATTATCTCCCTTCTCACCGTCAAATAACCCGCGTGCGAGCCCTGCTCCCTAGGTGGCGCTGATCGGAACAAGATGGCGGTTCTTTGAAGTTGGGGGTCTTGGCAAGGGGGAAGCGGGGCTGTGGGTAAACAAACACCTCCTTTCTCGAGTATGTCGATACTAATTAGCTGATGAGAACCGGCGGGTGTCAGTTTCAAACAAACAACGCACGTGCACGCGTATGCGAGCGAGAACAAAGACAAACTTACCCCGGCAAGTTCAAGAAGGTTGAGACACTTGCGCGAATGGCGCGGAACGGACGGGTAAACCAGTTTAGCTGTTTACGCAAGTGCCCAAAGAATTTTCTTCCAATGGTTTGTTCTGCTTGATATTTCTCTTCCCCCCATTCTCCATGTTACACGATGTAACGGAAGAAGCTCAGCTGCTCTTTCCGCTTGTAACCTGAGATATCAATACGCGACACACGATTTGAAACGAGATTCACAAACTCAATTAAAAAAAAAAGGAAAAAAAATAAAAACTGAGGAAAGATAGAGAGAGGAAGAAGGAAATGGCGACAGGGGGGTAGCGGAGAGATTTGAAAGGAAAATTTCATGTCTGTTCAAGCAGTGTTGGAGCATCTAATTTGTTTGAGCAAGAAAATCCATTATATAATTAGGCGCTGTTCAACCTAGGGCTTCTTGTTTGAATAGTACCATCCCGTATCATAGACTGGCCTTAAGAGAGAGGGACAAATCTCTAATACTGATGGGGTCAGATCAGTTCAGTTCTTTGTAAACGCCATGCCACCAGAAGAGCTGACGAATCAACGTAGCAAAATTTCCAGTAACTCTCGCTCTTTGTGTGGTTGAACAGAGTGTACCAATCATAGTAATGCAGGACATTGCAGGTAGTTGTTTTAGACTGTTGTTTTTCAGTTGTGTGAATATAGACACAGAGAGAGAGAGAGAGAGGAGAGATAAAGAGAGAGGGAGAGAGAGAGTTAGGCAGGCAGGCAGGCAGAGATAGATAGATAGATAGATAGATATATAGATAGATAGGTAGGTAGGTAGGTAGGTAGATACATAGGTAGATAGAGAAAGACAGATAGCTACATACACAGGACTAACAGACAGACAGACAGACAGATAGATAGATAGATAGACAGACAGATAGATAGATAGATAGATAGATAGACAGATAGATAGATAGACAGATAGATAGACAGACAGATAGGTAGACAAACGGACAGACAGACTGACAGACAGACAGATAGATACATAGGCAGGCAAACAGACAGTTGGATACATACATACATACATACATACATACATATATACATACATACATACATGCATGCATGCATGCATGGATACATACATACAAACATACATACATACATACATACACACATACATACATACATACATAGAGAAAGAGAGAGAGATGGATAGCTAGATATGGATAGATAAATATAAATAAAGATAGGTCTACATTTATGCAATTGGATAGAATTAATAGTAATTGTTCATATTCCTTCACCCTTTCTGTCATTCGGCTCTATATAATCATCGTCACCTCAACACAGGTTGTTAACAGTAACATAGTACCATTAATATCGAGGTGAATACAGATGCGTAATCTCTCTCTCTTTCTCTCTAAGCCCCGCACTGCGCGATCCTGTCGTGGTGGACGTCTCCACCGACTTTGGCACAATCTGCCAGTCCGACACCACTCTTCTGCTTCTTCGTCTCCTCCACTGCCCCTGCACTCGACCTTGCTGCTGCAAACTTCGTCTCCTACTCTGCCGTCTTCGCCTTCGCCTTCTGTCCCGCCGGTGCCGCCTTCGCCTTCTGTCCCGCCGGTGCCGTTTTCGTCTTCTGTCCCGCCGGCGCTGCCCTCGTCTTCTGTCACACTGGTGCTGCCTTTGTCTTCTGTCCCGCTGGTGCCTCCTTCGTCTTCTGTCCCGTCGTTGCTGCCTTCGTCTTCTGCCCCGCTGGTGTCGCCTTCGTCTTCTGTCCCGTCGGTGCTGCCTTCGTCTCCACCTCGGCCGCCGCATTGTGATAAACTGAAACTATGCCTTTTTAACGCTCAGTCAACATGCACTGATGGCAAAGCTGATGTCATTGCTGACTTTATCGCAGATGAGCATGTTGACATTGCTTTTATCACCGAAACATGGCTTAACCCCCTTGGTCATGAACCTATACATGTGAATCTCACTCCGAGTGGTTACAGGCTTGCTTCTTTCCATCGCTCATCCCGAGGTGGTGGTATCGCCATCCTCTACAAGGACTCACTCCATTCCCGCCTGTCTTTCTCGCAGTCTCTGCCTTTCTCCCATCCTTCTTTCGAGCATGTTGAAGTATCCTTCCAATCCACTCCTCACCCCAACACCTTCTCCTGTGTCTATCGACCTCCACCTAGCTCTGCCAACAAGCTCACCACATCCATGTTTCTCTCTGACTTTGATCAACTTCTTGATTACTACTGTCTCTTACCTGGAAATCTCATCATTCTAGGTGACATCAATGTCCACTATGACAACACTCACCGTTATGACACAAGACATATCATCAACTCTCTGTCCAATCACAATATCACTCAACACATTTCTGAACCAACCCATCAAAAAGGTCACATTCTTGACTGGATCATTTCTCGTGATCACCACAATTCAGCTACTGATAACTGCTTAGTTCTTTCTACCCGTCTAACTTCAGCCCTTCCATCTGACCACTCTGCAATTCTCTGTTCTCTTGACATTCCTCCTCCTTCCCGTACCATGCGCACAGTGACTCGACGCAATCTCAAATCTATCGACCTCTCCATATTTTCATCTGATGCCTTCCGTCTCCTTTCTGAAAAGTCACATAACCTTGCCGATGAGTTCTACACTACTCTCCACCATCTTCTGGACACTCATGCTCCAGCCACAACCCGTCTTTTACCTGACCGCCCCCTACCCCCTGGCTCACTCATGAGATTGCCTGTGCAAAACGTGCCCGCCGCAGAGCAGAGCGCCGCTGGCACAAATCCAAACTCACTGTACATAGGCAACTTTTCCAAGCCTCTAAAACAAAAGTATCCACCCTCATTGCATCTGCAAAAACAAACTATTTCCAAACCAAAATCCTGAATGCCTCTTCTTCAAAAGAACTCTTTACAACCATGAATCATCTCCTTGGCACATGAAAAGATTTACGTCTCCCAACAAAACACACAAATGAAGAACTCCCATCTGTATTCTCCAAGTATTTCACCACCAAAATACAAACTCTTCGTGACAGACTCGACAGGACACCCTGTCAACCATGCCCACCTGACCCTTCCTTCTCTGGCACACCTCTTACTACTCTTACCCCAGTCTCACAAGAAGAAATTCTCAACACAATCGGATCCATGTCGTTCAAAACCTGCGAACTGGATCCTCTTCCAGGTTCTCTCTACTCTGACTGTCTCCCTACGCTCCTCCCATTCATCACTGACATCATCAACACTTCTCTCCAAACTGGAACTGTCCCAGATTCTTTCAAGTCTGCTATTGTTCACCCTCTCCTCAAGAAATACAATTTAGACCCAAATGAATTGAAAAATTACCGGCCTATCTCTAATCTCTTTCTTGTCAAAACTGCTTGAAAAAGTTGTCCTCAACCAACTGAACTCTCACCTGTCTGCCAACAATCTTCTCAATCCTTTCCAGTTAGCCTACCACCAGTGCCATAGCACTGAAACTGCCTTGCTACACATTCTCAACAATCTCCTCCTTGCAACTGATACTGGCAAAGTCTCTCTCCTCACACTCCTTGATCTGTCTGCAGCCTTTGATACCATTCATCATGGTATTCTCCTTTCTAGACTTCATCATACTTTTGGCATCTCTGACATTGCTCTCTCCTGGTTCACTTCTTATCTATCAAACAGAAAACAAACTGTTCTCATCAATGGCACTTACTCTCAACCTGCATACCTGACCTGTGGTGTTCCACAAGGATCTGTCCTTGGCCCTGTTCTTTTCACTCTTTATACCTCTCCCCTGTCCACCATCATCAACTCCCACTCTATAAAACACCACTTCTATGCTGATGACACCCAACTTCAAGACAGTGACTCACCTGACAATATACAGCGCCTCATGACTCGCACCACTGAGTGTTACTCGGACATCAAAAATTGGATGACATACAACAAACTTCAGCTAAATGATGACAAGACAGAAGCTATCCTCATTGGCACCCGTCAGAAACTTTCTCAGCTGCCTCCTCTTTCTGTCCCATTATGTAACACATCAGTCCCAATTTCTGATTCAGCTAAAAACGTTGGTGTCTGCATTGACTCTACCCTCTCCATGAACAACTTTGTTTCTCAAACTGCCAGATCTTGCTACTATCACCTCCATCGTATAAGCCTGATCAGGAAGTATCTCTCTGTGGAAACAACTGCAAAACTCGTTCTCTCCTTCATAATGTCTCGCATTGACTATTGCAATTCACTCCTGTCTAGTCTTCCTGCCTCCACCACTCACATCCTACAGCGCATTCAAAACAATGCTGCACGCCTTGTACTAAAAAAGAAAAAAGCTGACCACATATCTCCTCTCCTGGCACAACTTCACTGGCTCCCTGTATCAAAGCGCATACAGTACAAACTAGACACCATGTGCTACAAAAGCCTCAATAACGCAGCCCCCGATTACCTGTCAAGCCTACTTGAGATCAATGTTCCCTCACGTACCCTCCGCTCTGCCTCCGATCCTCTGACTTTTCGCTTTCCACGCACTAAGCTCAATACCTATGGTCCACGAGCCTTCTCTGTTTCTGGTCCGCTCTCCTGGAACAAACTTCCTCTCTCAGTCCGTCAGCAACCTACTTTTGTCTCCTTCAAGTCCGCTCTCAAAACTCACTTTTCTCCTCTGCATAAAATCCTGACCTCACTCAATTCCCTCTGCAGCCTGTCTCCACTCGGAGGGGAATCACATTGCAATATATAATTGTATATAATATGCTCTCTATAATTTTCCATTGTTTTTATTCTTTCTCCCCATTTATAGCTGTGTGTGTGTGTGTGTGTGTGTGTGTGTGTGTGTGTGTGTGTGTGTGTGTGTGTGTGTGCGTGGGTGCGTGTGTGTGCGGGCGTGCGTGCGTGTGTGTGCGTGCGTGTGTGTGTGTGTGTGTGTGTGTGTGTGTGTGTTTCAGCGCTTAGATTTGATTTTATCAAGATTTTGCGCTATATAAATATTGTAATTATTATTATTATTTCTCTCTCTCTCTATCTTTATATATATATGTATATATATATATATATATATATATATATATATATATATATATATATATATAGATCTATATATATATAATTTTTTTTTGTCAGAGTCGAGTTACCATGTGACATTTGGGTGGCTCTTCCCGCCCGGGTAAAGCTCGTCGCCGCAATGACGCGCCATCCAGTTATTGTTAATGTTAGTCTTTTCTGTATGTGTGTTTATTTCTTGAAAGTGGATATTTTTAAAGATAATTTTGCCGTGGACAACTCATTTGTTGCCATGGGATCTTTAACCCTTTGATTCCCTCACGCTATCCACCAACCGAAAAACTTAACCCTTTGACTCCTTCACCCTATCTACCACCTTCCTGTCAGGAAGCTGGTGGATAGGGTGATAGAGTCAAAGGGTTAAGTTGTTTGCCTTGCTACCATGGTTGACAATGCAGGATGCTGGTGGATAGGGTACGGGAATCAAAGGATTGATATGCGCTGACTGCCTGCTGCATGTGGGACCTAGCTTTTATCGTCTCATGGGATATATCATATGCAATGTAATCACTGCTGATTACTTTACAAGAACATAACATCTTCAGTCAGTAACTGAGCAAGTACATTTGAAGCCAGAAACATGTGAAAGTAGAATGAAAACTGATATTCAATGGTTTTTAAAATCCTTTTTGTGAATTCAAGATCGCCCTGAAATACAGCTATGACTGGTTTTATTTAATGTTTTCTGTACTGAAACCATCAGCACTGAAGAAAACATGTCCTCTATTGTTAGAGGTTTACTGGTGAAGAGTCAAATAATTTAATTGACAGAACAACAGGACAACTATCTACTCCAGGTCTGTGAATAATATCAGAAAAGCTATCTGGTCTGTTGTTGTTTTTTGTCTCAAACCAAGTTTTGTTGTTTTGTTTATTGACTTTTGTGTATTTTTGACAAAGACCTGTTGTCGGAAATTTTGTTTTGTCAGTGAGATAAGCTGAGTTCTCATTCCATTTTATGTGTTTCTGATTTCTAATTGCTG
>CM060313.1:85216599-85219099 GCA_030674185.1 Monoplex corrugatus | reverse complement strand
TAAGTGATACACACATAATCTAATTTGATTTTCGTGCCTCTTTACGTTTTTCGTTTGTTTGTTTGTTTGTTTGTTTATTTGTTTGTTTGTTTTGTTTTGTTAATGGTTTTGTTTGTTTTTGAGTGGGATAGACAGAGGGAGAGACAGAGAGGAAGACAGAGAGAAAGCCAGAAGAAAGAGAAAGATAGACAGAGAGACAGAGACAGACAGACAGACAGCCAAGCAGACAGAGAGAGACACAGAGAGGGAGAGAGAGAGAGGGAGAGAGAGAGAGAGAGAGAGAGAGAGAGAGAGATGATTAAGACCAATCACAGACAGAAACACCGTGCACGCGTGCGCGAGTGTACATGTATTTGTTAGGGAGCACATTTATTTAGCTCAGAACGATTAAGAAGAAAAGAAAATAGTTCAAGAAACAAAAAACAAAACGAAACAAAAAACACGTTAGTCAACGTCTTCTGGGAAGAACCATTTCACTTGTTAAAAAGAACAAAAAGTTTAAACAAGTACGCACTTGGATTAGAAAGAAAAAAAAAAAAAAAAAAGAAAGAAAATAAAGGAAAAGAAAGAAGGTTAACAGCTCGAAACTTCTCGAACAATAAATTATACTGACAACTGGCCGATAAAGAGAAGAATTCTTACAAGTACATACTCAGTGTTGTTTGTCAAAAGTCGAAGCTTTTGGTAAAGTTGTGCGAATTCCAAAGACATTCCTTTTTTCCCTCCTTCTTCTTTAACAGCTGAATTCTGCCACTCTATCCACCGGGTGCATAAGATCCTGCTGTTCATTTAATAACAAAGAAACCATTTTCTAACAGAAACTAATCCTTCTTTTATTTAGTGCCGAAGACCATTACATTACTCTGTAGTACCGCTACACCTTCCCGAGGGAGGGGAAAAAAACCCTGGACGGTTGTGTTGGGTCCTGATTGACGGAAAACCTAGAAAGTAATCGAAGAAAACGAATTAAGAAAGCAGCCAAACTTTGCCTGTCGAGAGTTTTCTATCAAACGAGTCCCCGAGCTCTCGCGGCAATGCTTGCACAAGGGCTTCGTAGAATAACGCGCCGCAATTTTGCAGACCGATGCTTCAGCCCTGTTCTTTTTTTTTTTTTTTCTTTTTTTTCTTTCTTTCTTTCTCTTCCTTTTCTTTTCTTTTTCTTTCTTTTTTTTTCCTGGTAGGGGAGAGAAACATCACAGTTTTCCTGAAGTTGTGCCCCCTTTTCCCGCCTTTTTCTCCCTGGCCGGCTCTCAAGCTGACGGTTTTCTTTTATTTCTTGTGACAAGGAAAGACATTCAATGTTTTCGCTGGTGTGGGTACCTCGTCAGATAACAGAATCCCGGTGACAAACAGGAGAGGCAAAGTAATAAGTTTGTCTCTTTAATTGGCAACGCGCGATGGCGCTTCGGGTTGTGGGGTTTCCTTTTAATATAAATTCGGAAATAACCTTGCCTTGTGGAGCGGAGAAGGGCGACTGGGAGAAGCTGCAAAACGGTCGTCTAATCATAGAATTAAGCCGGGGGAAATGTACACAGGGGCTTGGCTGTTGGCCGGCCTCCGGAAACCAACTTGTCACTGTTTTTCCCGCTTTGTTTGGCAAACAATACCCCCTTGATGATTTTTGTCACTTCAATTAGTTTTTGCATGAGAGCCAACATTTTGTATTAGCCGCCCCTCCTGCTCTCTCTCTCTCTCTCTCTACCCCCCCTCTCTCTCTCTCTCAGGCCTGTTGTTTTGGCCTATTGTGATCTATTCTGTGAAGTGTCAGCGATAAAAACAAAGAGACAAACAAACAAACAACAAACAAGCAAACAAACAAACAAGCAAATAAACAAAACAAACAGAAAGTTTTGTGAAGAGCTGCAGAAGTATATGTTGTCTTATGGGTTTTTGTGTGTCTATTGATCAACAAATTTAACACTCAAAATGAAAATTAATATCTTAAACACGAGAGAGAACATAAATGAAACAGGAGACAAAATCACAAATCTACCACGCAATGTAAATAAAGTGCGTCTGCTTGATTTTGGTAGGGAGTGTGTTTCTGTGGGTAAAATGCAACTGCAAGATTATCTCGACTGTGGATAGAATGAATCTTCAAATTTCAGTCGCAGTGATTCCAGACACCAAATACCATCATGTCCGGTTAAGTTGAGTCACTTTTTTATTTGTCTGTTTGTTTGTTTGTTTGATTGATTGTTTGTTTGTTTGTGTTCTGTATTTTGTTTTGTACTGTATGAATAAAGTTGTTTTTTTTCCAATACAAACAGCACGACCCAAGTGTGGTCAGCGTACAGAATCTTTGGTAACCATTCTTTGATTGCCCCATCTCTGCACTGCCAATGTGTTACCGTCCCCACACCCCTCATTTCGTCTCCCGTAGTCACCAAACCTGCTGAAACTTAGATCACCATGAGACAGATCTTCTTCTTGGCGTACGCTGCTACACAATCATCTGAGTCCGGGTGATGAATGCAGCCGTCTTTTCCAGCTCCTGTCT
>CM060313.1:85189099-85199099 GCA_030674185.1 Monoplex corrugatus | reverse complement strand
ACAGACAGGCAGGCAGACACACAGAGACAGAGACAGAAATGGAGACCAAACGGAGAGACAGGCAGACACACGTACACAGGCAGGCAGGCAGACAGGCAGTCAGGCAGGCAAGCAGGCAGGCAGGCAGGCAGACAGAGAAGAAGAAGACGATGATGATGACAATGATGAACAAGAAGAAAATGATGATGATGATGATGATGATGATGACGACGACGACGACGATGATGATGATGACGACGACGATGACGATAATGATGATGATGATGAAGACGGCGACACAAAGACGACGCACTGATGGCGATGTTGTTGAGGAAAACAACGTATAGGTGTGCCTTCGAAAAGAAAACAGAGTACAGAAAATATGTTTCAAAATGGAAAGACCATTCTGGTGGTATAAACATAATGTGTTGTAAGTACCACTCTCGCCTCCCCCTCCCCCTCCCCCTCCCCCTTTTTCCTCATTTGCCTCCACATACCGTTTTGTCAGACCCAAGAAGTCTGAGAGAGACGTGGGCGGCTAATTGTGAGCCCCCTACCTCGTCTCTCTCTGTGTCTCTCTCTTTCTCTCTGTGTCTCTCTCTGTCTCTCTGTCTCTGTCTCTGTCTGTCTGTCTGTCTGTCTGTCTCTCTGTCTCTGTCTCTGTCTCTGTCTCTGTCTCTGTCTCTCTCTCTCTCTCTTGTTTTTGTTTTGTTTTGTTTGAAAAAGTGTTACGCCATTGCTCTGTTCTCTCCACTGGCTCCCTGTTCAGCAAAGAATATCCTACAAGATTGCCTGCCTCTGCTTCAAATCTATTGAGTCTTCCTGTCCTGAGTATCTCACCCATCTGTTACATCTCTACACGCCATCTCGAGCTTTGCGGTCCTCATCTGATACCCGTCTCTATAGTATCCCCATAGTCCGCACTAAAAGGTTTGGGCAGCGTTCTTTTTCCTATCAAGCTTCAACCATCTGGAATCAGTTACCTCGCTCTCTTAGATACTCACCCTCTCTGTCCACATTCAAACGCTCCCTCAAAACTTACCTGTTTCCCAAAACTGGTAATCTCTGCCCCCTTCCCCCCATGTAATGTAATGGTGACATTATAGTGTCTTAGTGTCAATGTGTCATTGTATTTGCATGTCATGCTGTGTGTGTGTTTGTGTGTGTGTGTGTGTTTGTGTGTGTGTGGGTGCTTCTGTGGGTGTGTGTGCTTGTGATTCTGGTTATATGTTTTGCCATTGTAAACGCCTAGGGCATTAATTTGATTAGGCGTACTAAATGTTCATAATAATAATAATAATAATAATAATAATTAAAGTTCGACAAGACTGAAAGATACAGGTGATACGAACACTTTTCTTTCTTTTTTTTTTTACCTCAGTTCTATTTTCAGCATCAACTTTACTTGAGCCAACACATCACCAAACCCAGATTCATTACTTTTTTGTCTTAGTCTAGAAAATCCACACACACACAAAAATGCCAATACTGAGACTCTGTGAGGGTCCCCACCAGAGAAGATTCTGCACTAATGCCAGATCTTTCCTGCAGAATGTCAGTAATACCGATCGAATATACTTAACGAATAACAGAATCCCCCATGATGCTCTGAGGACAATCATGGATCTTTATTAGAGTCTGGAGTTTATTCAAGAGGGTTTCTTCGCACTCGGACAATTCTTTACGCGCTCAACCCAAATCTGCAGACGAAATATCGGGCAGACTCCTTGAGGCTGCGCGAAACCCTCAAGGAGTCTGCCCGAAACCCTGGGCGCTGGCAAGGTCTTGAAATGTGGAGGAGAACGGACCTAGGAACCAATGACACCATGGGCAGTAAACAAGCCAACTCTGATATTGTGGGCTGGGATGAAGATTTTCAGAGTTAGAGCTGTAGTAGTCTTCTAGAGAAGTGAAGGAAAGAGGTGTGTGTGTGTGTGAGATGGTTCTAGCTTTAGTCTACTCAAGAAGGTATCATAGCATGTGACTGGGACTGAGTGTGCTGCATCACGTGCTGTTTCAGGGTGTGAAGGTGGGGATGATTCCAGAACATATTATTGCAGAGGCTGTACAAGCATGCAGCATAAGTCCTACTCGATAACGAGCTCTTGATGATAGGTTATATATAATAATCGTCGTAATTATTATGATTACTACATTGCATTTAGATGCTTGAGTCTGTCTGTACTTTTTCGTTCTTCATATATATATATGTACATCTACCAACGTAGTGTATCTCCTCCACTGCGATATCTGCCCTAAAACTCAATATATAGGACAAACGAAAAACTCTCTCAAAACCAGATTCTACCAACACCGGTCAAACATAAAAAAAAATACAGGCACTCAGGTCACCAAACACTTCAACCAAACTGGCCATTCACTTCAAAACTTAAAATGTATCGCAGTGGAAAAGGTGCACCCTGAGAACCTGGACACCAGACTGAGGAGGGAGTCTTTTTGGATGAACAAAATGAAAACCATATTTCCTCTGGGCCTGAACTCTGTCAATTGACGTCACAACAATATCGAGTCAAAACTACGTAATGTAGCCTACGTAAAATATTCTGATGTGTTTGTGTAGCATATCGTAGTCAGTGACTAAAGTCCCCTTGAGGAAAGCGGGTGTACCGCCGAAAGAAAATTTGGGAAATTTTTACATTGATTTGTTGCCTTTTCTGTGCACATGCTGCTTGAATTATATATTACAATCTACAGAAAAGCTAGTATCACTCTTAGTGATCCAAATTGATGACACCATCATCTTCCTCCTCGCCATTGCTTGAGTGCTGTTTATTTATACATTTGTTCGCTGCGACCTCTTCTGAATCCTTAACTGGATCCAGCACGATGGCAACTGACTTCGCCAGCACCCTGAAGAAGCTGTCTAAGTCAAGGGATCGACTACTACGTTATGAAACGCATGTCAACTTTTTGAACTGCTGCCTACAAAATCACGTCATCCCAAACGGTATGTGTATGAAATTTGGAAAAGACGCTCTCCCTCAATCAGAGTTTCTTTCCCAAACAGTTGATTTGACCCTCCAGTGTGCTAGCCAAGAAATACTTCGTTCATGCAGAGACACATACCAGTCACTGGTTACAAGTGAAATGGCACTCAAACACAAAATTTTATACCATTTGCATCAAACAACTGATTTTCATCAATTCGAGGCTGTAAGAAAATACGACTATGAGAGATCAGTGGTCAAGAAACACAACCTCAATACAAAAAAGAAAAGAAAACTGGAACAATTATTGCAGCAAAAACATGAAAGTTCTCCTTTACCTACTCCTCCTAAACCTAAACCAAGATCCCGCAGATTCAAAAGGAAGACAGTGACCGTAGAAAATGACAATAATGTACAACATCCACATTCCATTGACAAACACATTTTGATCAACCTGTCAAGTGAAACACTCACAGAAACACAGGCAAGTGTCTTAAAATTAGGACCCAAATTTTGCCCAACACCCCAGGCCTTTGATCACGAGCAGTTGGTGAAAGATGTCACTGATGGTTGTCGTAGAGTTCGCCTCAAAGAAATGTACTTTGACACTGTACCAAAAGAACAAGAGCCCCCCAAATTTTACAAGCGGTCAGGCTTCATGCCACAGCCTGGTAGGGACAGATCACTGGACGCATTATGTGACACACTTCAGAGTAAGGTAAATGTCCATCAATGCAGAAAGCGCCCCCATGACAACCTTAAGCCGCAACAAAGACGGGCACTACAACAGCTCAGAAAAATGGTACAAAACAGACAGATAAGGATAACCACCGCTGACAAGGGTGGTGCTGTGGTCATACAAAACATTTCAGATTACCTGACAGAAGCCTACCGCCAGCTTAACAACACAAATCACTATAAACAACTGGATAAAGATCCAACAATACAGATCGCCAAAGTTTCCAACGATCTGGTCAACAGACTGCACAGAAACAACCTCATAGACAACAATACATATAAATGGGCAATAGTGGAACCCCAACAAGTCAGATGTCACTGCTTCTACACACTGCCTAAAGTACACAAGACATTGTCCAACCCGCCAGGTAGGCCTATCATTTCCAGAACTAACGGACCCACTGAAAAAATATCCAAACTGGTCGATCACTGGTTACAAGAATATGTAGTGAATCTACCGAGCTATATCAGAGACAGTACTCATTTTCTCCGCACCTTACAAGACTGGAACCAAAACCATGGCCCTTTTCAAAACACCACTCTGGTCACCATAGACGTTGTGGGTTTGTATTCAAACATTCCACATGACGAACTCATTACTGCACTCAAATACTACCTCAGAGATGACAACCAGCAGTCCACCGCACCACCAACAGACCGAGTCATAGAATTAGTCTCTCATGTTCTCTTTAACAATGTTTTCCAGTTTGAAAAAAACTACTACCAACAAATCTTTGGCACTGCAATGGGAACACCCATGGCCCCTTCTGTTGCCAACCTATTTATGGGTTGATTAGAATCTCAACTTTTGGCCAACAGCCCTGTCATCATTTCTGACCAGTACTGGAAACGCTTTATTGATGACATTTTCATACTATGGATAGGCCCTGTTTCTGAGTTAGAACTGTTCTCAACCTACATCAACTCCTTCCACCCTACCATTAAGTTTACATTGAACTCATCCACCAACCAGTTACCCTTCCTTGATGTTCAGGTCAGCATTGACAATGGCTATCTAGTGACTGATGTGTACACCAAACCTACAGATTCCCATTCTTATCTACATAGCCTGTCCTGTCATCCTCAACACGTGATCAAAAACATTCCATACAGCCAGTTTCTGAGACTTCGCCGCCTGTGTTCTGACCCTACCACCTTCAGTCGACGCTGTGCAGAAATGACACGCTATTTTGCCCGCCGAGGATACAATTCCAGGCTTGTACAGAATGCCAAACATCGTGCTGGCCTCATCCCCAGATCACAGATCCTTCAATACAAACCCAAACAGACAGCCACCAGAACACCCTTCATCTAACCCACCCCTCCGTCAGTGGCTCAGGGAACTCCACTCCACAATCCTTCACACCAGCAGCAAAATGCAGAAGGCTGTTCCGGACCCACCCATCCTAGGTGAGAGATGTTGTCGTTCCCTGCGTAACCTCCTCATGCCATCCTGTCTTCCAATCCCTCCTGACCCTGAGGCCGGCTGTTTCAAGTGTTCAGCTAAACAGTGCATCATTTGTGAACAACACTTGATTGAAGGTGTAACTTTCAGCAGTTTCAACACGAGTGAAACTTTCCAAATAAGGCACAAACTGACATGTACATCTACCAACGTAGTGTATCTCCTCCACTGCGATATCTGCCCTAAAACTCAATATATTGGACAAACGAAAAACTCTCTCAAAACCAGATTCTACCAACACCGGTCAAACATAAAAAAAAATACAGGCACTCAGGTCCACCAAACACTTCAACCAAACTGGCCATTCACTTCAAAACTTAAAATGTATCGCAGTGGAAAAGGTGCACTCTGAGAACCTGGACACCAGACTGAGGAGGGAGTCTTTTTGGATGAACAAAATGAAAACCATAATTCCTCTGGGCCTGAACTCTGTCAATTGACGTCACAACAATATCGAGTCAAAACTACGTAATGTAGCCTACGTAAAATATTCTGATGTGTTTGTGTAGCATATCATAGTCAGTGACTAAAGTCCCCTTGAGGAAGGCGGGTGTACCGCCGAAAGAAAATTTGGGAAATTTTTACATTGATTTGTTGCCTTTTCTGTGCACATGCTGCTTGAATTTTTATATATATATATATATATATATATATATATATATATATATATATATATATATATATAAATATATATATATATATATATATATGTATATATTATTATATATCATATATACACACACATATATATAGACAGACAAAGAAACAAACAGACAGACAGATAGATAGACAGACAGATAGATAGATAGATAGTAGATAGATAGATAGATAGATAGATAGATAGATAGATAGGTAGATAGACAGACAGATAGATAGATATATAGATAGATGGATAGATAGATATAGATATATATATAGATAGATAGATAGGTAGGTAGATAGACAGACAGATAGATAGATATATAGATAGATGGATAGATAGATATATAAATAGATAGATAGACAGACAGACATACAGACAGACAGACAGACAGACAGATGGATAGATAGATAGATAGATAGATAGATAGATGGATAGATGGATAGACAGATAGATAGATATATAGACAGACAGACAGACAGACAGGTAGATAGATAGATAGATAGATAGATAGATAGATAGATAGATAGATAGATAGATAGATAGACAGGGAGATAGATAGATACAGACATAGATATAGAAATAGATGTACATACACACACATACACACACACGCGCGCGCACACGTACACACATATACACGAATATACACTGTTACACACATGCATGTATAAACACATACATAATTACATAAATACACACACACATACATAGCCAACATAGGTACATACATTCAACGCGCTCGCACGCTCAAATGCAAACAGCACCAAATTTCAATTTTATACACAAAGTATTTGATGACAATTTTTTGTTTATTCATTTGCAACGAAACTGAAAACACACAACAATGAGTGAATGTACATTTGAACATGTTGTTTACGTTACATATCAAGCATGAAAGTAATACATAATTATTACATATAGACGCAGTATCATACACATATAAATACGTACATAATTATTACATATAGACACGGTATCATACACATATAGATACGTACATAATTATTACATATAGACACGGTATCATACACATATAGATACGTACATAATTATTACATATAGACACGGTATCATACACATATAAATACGTACATAATTATTACATATAGACACGGTATCGTACACATATAAATACGTACATAATTATTACATATAGACACGGTATCATACACATATAAATACGTACATAATTATTACATATAGACACGGTATCATACACATATAGATACGTACATAATTATTACATATAGACACGGTATCGTACACATATAAATACGTACATAATTATTACATATAGACACGGTATCGTACACATATAGATACGTACATAATTATTACATACAGACACGTATCATACACATATAGATACGTACATAATTATAACATATAGACACAGTATCGTACACATATAGATACGTACATAATTATTACATATAGACACGGTATCATACACATATAAATACGTACCTAATTATTACATATAGACACAGTATCGTACACATATAATTAGTTCGTATCTTACAGTTAAATGGTTATTGAGTACATAGTTACACACAAACAGAACTGTTTTAATTGAGGGCAACATATCAAGCTGGTTTGTGTGTGTGTTTGCAAACTGCATACACTGAGACATATACGCTAGTAACATACGTGTCTAAATCATCATAAAATTTCAACTCATGAACATATCAACTAGACATGGACAGACGGTGTACATATTCGATTTGACATAGATGTGAGTCACTGTTTTATTAGAATTTATTTCTGTAACTTCTTTCATATATTTATGCGTCATGGTTCATCTGTTTTATTTGTATATGTATGTATGTATGTATGTATGTATGTATGTATGTATGTATGTATGTATGTATGTATGTATGTTGTATGTGTATGTATGGGTGTATGTATGTATGTGTGTGTGTGTATGTTATGTACGTATGTATGTAGGTATGTGTGTATGTGTATATGTTATGTATGTATGTACATATGTATGTATGCATGCATGCATGCATGCATGCATGTATATATGTATGTATGTATGTATGTATGTACGTACGTATGTATGTATATAGGTTATGTATGTATGTATGTAGGTTATGTGTGTGTATGTATATATGTATGTATGTATGCATGTATGTATGTATGTATGTATGTATGTATGCATGTATGTATTGTATGTATGTATGTATGTGTGTTATGTATGTCTGTATGTATGTATGTATGTATGTTTGTTTATTCGCTTTGAATGTTTGTATATGTAGAGTAGCAAAGAATTGCTATAGACAGGTTCAGTGGGACCTATTGCTAGTATTCTTGACTAATAAAGTGTTCTGAATTTTGTTTTTAATTTGAAGTGTCAGTATGCCAATGTATTTACTAATCCCCCGAAGACTTATAATACATGTACTCACGTAAAAGAATAGCAGGTATGATATTCGAGATGCATCTGATGAAATACAATGGTTATCGTGTGGTTCTCTCTTTTATAAAATTCGTTCATTCGTGTGTAAGTGATTCGTCAGAATAGTACTGGATCCAGTTTTCTAGAAAAAATACCAACAAGAAACAACATACACCATCAACAAAAACAACAAAATAGAAAAAAAAGAGAAAAAGACCTGAGATCAAATTAATGAAACAGTTTTTTGTTGTCTTTGGTTGTAAAAAAAATTCCGAATGAAAGTAAATAGATGTGCTCAACATACTACAAAACAGCAATTGGTATTGACATTTTTCATCATGCATTCGCTGAGTTAAATGTGGTGCCGAGTATCGTCAGCTATGTATGAGTACAATCATTAGAAGAAAGAGGAGGAAAAGTTAATCACTCCTACCTTCTTGAAGAGTTTCATAGTTCAAACACACAAAGAAAGTTAATAAGATTCTGTTTTACATCCTTTGTGTACATGGACATACTAACAGCATTGCTATCAAAACAATGAGAGACAAAGGCAAGAGAGAGAGAGAGAGAGAGAGAGAGAGGAGAGAGAGGGGGGGAGAGAGAAAGAGATAGAGAGGAGAGAGAGGGGGGAGAGAGAGGGGGAAGAGAGAGAGACAGAGAGAGAGAGAGACAAAGACACAGAGAGAGAGGAGAGGGGGGAAGAGAGAGAGAGAAAGAGAGAGAGAAAGGAGAGAGAGAGGAGGAGAGAGGGGGAGAGAGAGAGAGACAGAGAGAGAGAGAGAAAAGAACAGAGAGAGAGGAGAGAGGGAGGAGAGAGAGGGGGAGAGAGAGAGAGAGACAGAGAGAGAGAGAGAGGGAGAGAGAGAGTGAGAGAGAGACACAGAGAGAGAGAGGAGAGAGGGAGGAGAGAGAGGGGAAGAGAGAGGAGAACAGAGAGAGAGACAAGGAGAGAGAGAGAGTGGGGGAAGAGAGGAGAGAGAGAGAACCAGAGAGAGAGAGAGGTGGAGAGGAGAGGAGAGAGAGAGAGAGAGAGAGAGGAGAGAGGAGAGAGGGAGAGAGAGAGAGAGACAGAGAGAGAGAGGAGAGAGAGAGACAGAGACAGAAGAGAGGAAGAGAGAAAGAGACAGAGAACAGGAGAGTGGTTCCCCAGGGCAATTTTCCGGGCAGATTAACCGCCAATGAGCGAAGCCTGGCAACGTACAAACATCACGCCGACGACCACCATGTTGTCGCCCTGCTGATATAACGAACGACTCCTAACCGGCACTGCACGAACATAATAATAATAATCACAATACATTACACACATATACATTCCACCTACTAACCCCCAGCATTCAGTGAATAAATTAGGTCCCTGTTCCCCGCGTAAAAGGAATATAGTCAGTGGCGACACAAGCGAGCAAGATGGTAATCCGCTTAACCATGCGCGGATAAACACTGACTGAAACGACGCGGCGCGGAAGGGAACGAGTTAACAACAAAAGCCAAAGGCAGCCCTCTGAAAGAGTTAAACAAAGCTTTGTGGAGAGCGAAGCTGTTCGGGATTATGAAAATCCGCATGAAAATTTGATACGAATAGCTTTTGGGAGTAGGTGTTTGACAACAGTGAGATGATGAATGCTAAACTAAGCAGGGTTTTAGCAAAAGCCATTGTTGTGTGTGGTGTGTGTTGTGTGTGTGTGTGTGTGTGTGTGTGTGTGTGTGTGTGTGTGTGTGTGTGTGTGTGTGTGTGTGTGCTGTGTGTGCGTGTGTGTTAGGTCTGTGTGTGTATGTGTGTGTGTGTGTGTGTGTGTGTGTCTGTGTCTGTGTGTGTTAGGTGTGTG
>CM060313.1:85164099-85174099 GCA_030674185.1 Monoplex corrugatus | reverse complement strand
GGAGAGAGGGAGGGAGAGGCTAAAGGCAGGTACATGTCTCAGCTCCAAGAAAGGGACAGCAGGGTTGTCTCTATCGCAGTCATAAGACAAAGAAAGACCAACAACAACAACAACAACAACAACGACAACAACAAATCAAATAAAAAAAAAAAGACCACACAATACTGGCTACTGTTTGGAAAGCAAAATGACATTTAATCAATCAAATACATCTATTACACCCATCACAAGCTCATACTGCTGAACAAACCAGTTCCAAGGAAACGGCCACCAGTGCAAAGTTCACAACGTGGCCAGATCACAACACCAGCTTTCGATCCCACTCTCGAGGTATCTGTCGACACAGGGGAGCGCGATAACAATATCATTATTTCACAGACTTCGTTTTAAACCCTTTGACTCCCTCACCCTATTCGCCAGCTTTCTGCAGTGTCAGCCACGACAGCTTAAACCAAAGCGGATAAGGGTGAGGGGGGAGTGAAAGGGTTAAGTTTTTACAGCTGGCGGACAGGGGTGTGTGTGGTGTGCGTGCGTGCGTGCGTGCGTGCGTGTGTGTGTGTGTGTGTGTGTGTGTGTGTGTGTGTGTGTGTGTGTGGTGTGTGTGTGTGTAAGTGTGTATGTGTGTAAGTGTGTGTGTGTGTGTGTGTGAGGGTTAAAAAATTCTTAGCGCTAGTCTTCATATACACATACAGTGTGGTAGGACGTCAAACCCTATGACAGCAGTCTCCAAGTCGTAGACGCACGGCGCTTGATTAACCCTTTGACTCCCGCACCCTGCCATTTAGCATCCTGCACTGCCAACCATGCTAGCAAAGCAAAAACGTAACTCTTTGTGATTCCCTCGCTCTATTCACCAGCTTCACTGCAGGAAACTGGTAGATAGGATGAGGGGAGTCAAAGAGTTAAGTTTTTGCAGTTGGTGGATAGGGTGCGGGAGTCAAAGGGTTAAAAAAAACAACAACCCCACACACAACAGAACCCATCTCATTACAGAACGCTGCACCACCTCCCAGATGTCCAAAGATCCGAAGACATGGACCGAACACTAGTGTGATCTAGCCATTCATAATCTGTGCACAGGCCACCATGTTTTTCTTTTCGTGATCATTTTGTTGTGTGCCAGTTCACATTCATCACACTTTCGCCTTTCTTCACAGCTGAAAACGAGCGGATATAATGTACTGCTCTTTTTTTTTTTTTCTCTTTTTAACTTTTTCGTTTGTTTGTTTTTTATTACTATTATTATTATTACCAATATTACTATTATTATTATTATTATCGTTATTATTATTATTATTATATTATTATTACTATTGTAATTATTATCGTCAACTTCGTCGTCGTTATCATTTTTTTTAAAAATTTCAAATGCCATAGAGCGATGAGATGAGACAAGAACTATCATCGCTAACGTATAACACTGTAACATTAGTCATCTCACCAGAAGGAGTCAGTTCATGTAAATAACCAGTCACGATCATCATAAAAACAACAACAACAACAACACTACCAGCATGATTACCATCAAGACGACAAAGAATTCAGTTACGAGCCACACTGACAGACTGGGGGGCGAATAATAATTATCGTCATTTACAGCAAGCAACATTGTAGTAATTGTCCATATCAATACGACAAGTCCAGCGAGTATGATGGATATTTGACATCAATTCCGGCAACAGACAAATGTACAGCAAGTCAACATCACCTGTCTGTTTACCTGGCACAGTAAAAAAAAAAAAAAAAAAAAAAAAAAAGGTAAGAAAAAAAAAAAAATAGACATGAAAAGGTATCCATTCTGAACATGGAAAAACCGAAGAAGAAGAAAAAGAAGAAGAAGAAATTAAAAAAAGAAAAAAAAAGAAGAAAACAGCGGAGCAAAAAACAACAAAACAAACAAACAATCAAAGCAAACAAACAAATAAACAAACAGAAAACAAAAACAAAACAAAACAAACACAAAAAACAAAAACTAAACAAATAAAAAACAAAAAAACAACAACAACCACAAAACAGCCAGAGCGAGAGAAAACAAGGGCCATACGAGTATTAGACTAGGGAAAAAATAAGAAAAAAATACAGATGGAAATAAGCAAAGTTTGCGACCCCACCTATAAAAAGAAATCAAATAACAACATCAATAACAACAAATAATAATAATGAAAATGATAATACCAAAAATGATAATAATTATGATCATCATCATCATCATCACACGAACATTGTTACAATTCAAAATTGTTCCATCAATGGAACTCGTAACACCTGAAAAAGAAACATGTTTAATGGGCAGTATAGCGAATCTGGCGCTGCTCTTCATTGTGGCACACACATCCCCCCTATTCCTGAATTTTAGTCTTCCGGGCAGTGATTCAGTCTGGCACTGCTGTGATAATCATTTCAATACATTTCTCCTCCGCCCTGTCCCCCATTTACCAAATGGTAAATCAGTTCGTCTGGCGTTTTTAGTCATTCTGTTCCCCTCCCTCACCAGAGTCTTGCAAAGTCTCTTTCACTCTCTCACCCTGTCCACCAGCTTCATGCAATACCACTTTCACTCTCTCGCTCTATCCACACAGCTTCCAGACATGTCCCATTCCCTTTCTCACCCTATCCACCAGATCCCCGCAATAAATCACTTTCAATCTCTCATCCTTGTGACGGATGCGCTTTTATCACTTTCACACTGCTGTTTTTGCATTTTCACACCGTTGGGTAAGATGTTTTGGCTCATTTTGCTCTTGTGGATTGGAGCACCCACCCAGTGTTATTTTCATTATCTTTGTACTCATTGGTTGAAATGAGAAATGTTTTGGGATTGGCCTGTGTGTTGTTGTTGTTGTTGTTTTTTGTAAGCTGCTAATGTATTAACAGGTTGGTGAATCTTTTTGTATTTTTTTGAGATTATTAATGTTTGAACAAAAGTTTCCTTTCACAGCATTAATTGACCTTTGGATTTGTAGAGTGTTGGCATGAGAAATTTATTTTGCCAAATACTGACATGTAAAGATTGTGAAGGAGCTAGTTGAATTGGCCTATTGTGAAACAAGTTATAGGAAAGTTAGGATTCATGGATGAATAGTAGATAAGGGAAACTATTTGTTGCAAACTTTTGAAGTGAAAAAAAAAAACGTAGTGTAAAAGTGAAGTGAATTAAGTATCTTGGCAGTTAAGAGTTGTATTGAGTTGAAGTTCTTGACTTAATGTTCAATGAATTATTGTTTGGGGGTTTTGATCTTTGAATGATGTACAGTCAGTATGAATTTTTATGGACAATCTCATGTATTGAGAGTTTGGATTTTGAAACATGAATGGCAAATTTGTGTTAAATTCTCTATTGTAAGATATCTTTTTTGTTTAATGGATATGAAGTCAAGTTAGTGGTCATCTTTCGGAAATTGATAGCGTATAATATTTGCTGTATGGCACTGCGAATGTAATTTGCTTGTGAGCTTTTAAAAAGCAAACAGTAATATTTTGAGACAAGTGTCCGTCAAATGTATTTGGATACGATGCGGCTATTGACCCCATTCATTTCATTAGCATTTTTGGAGATGGAAGTACTTAGCGGATTCTTTCCTATGTACAGATTCTGACGTGGGAAGCTGTCTGGTGTGATGGGTCGGTTCGAGGGGTGGATGCCTGATCCAGCCCCTGGTCCTAATCTGTTAGGACTCTGCTGCGTATCTGGGCGTTTCCGGTTAATGACGCCTCTGTGATTTGTCCTGTTCCCTGGGATTTGCGGTAACATATAGTTACCTCAAAAGTATTTAAACTATTGGGACTGTGAGAAATGAAGATAATCTGAAATCGTCTGTGCAGCAGGAAAAATTACATTTTATATACAGTGATGAACTGAATGCAGAACAATGATTTCGATGCCGTGAAACTTGAATTGTGAGAACTGTCCGGGAAGTGTTTGTGCAGTGAAAGATTCCTTGTGAAGAGACTGTTTGGGAAGCAAGAATAACAGCTGAGTAGACAGTCCTATCCACCAGCATCCTGCAGTATCCCATTCCCTTTCTCACCCTATCCACCAGATTCCCGCAATAAATCACGTTCACTCTCTCATCCTATCCACCAGCATCCTGCAGTATCCATTCCCTTTCTCATCCTAACCACCAGATTCCGCAATAAATCACGTTCACTCTCTCATCCTATCCACCAGCATCCTGCAGTATCCCATTCCCTTTCTCATCCTATCCACCAGCATCCTGCAGTATCCCAATTCACTTTCTCACCTATACCCCAGCATCCTGCAGTATCCATTCACTCTCTCATCCTATCCACCAGCATCCTGCAGTATCCCATTCACTCTCTCACCCTATACCCCAGCATCCTGCAGTATCCCATTCACTCTCTCATCCTATACACCAGCTTTCTGCAATTATATCATTTTCACTCTCTCATCCTGTCCACTGGCCTTCAGCAAATGTCACCAGCTTCCTTCAATATCCCATTCACTCTCTCATCCTATACACCAGTTTTCTGCAATTATATCATTTTCACTCTCTCATCCTGTCCACTGGTCTTCAGCAAATGTCACCAGCTTCCTTCAATATCCCATTCACTCTCTCATCCTATACACCAGCTTTCTGCAATTATATCATTTTCACTTTTTCTTCCTGTCCTCTGGTCTTCAGCAAATGTCACCAGCTTCCTTCAATATCCCATTCACTCTCTCACCCTATCCACCAGCTTTCTGCAATATCACTACCCTTTCTTCTCAGCTTATCCATTATGATCAGCGGTCAGTCAGTCAGCGGTCAGCGGATGACTATCGATGCCAGGAGGTGTAGAGGTGCAGGTACTGGCGGTACTTCTCCAGGTCCACGGGGGACATGGCCGACAGGGCTGACAGAGACATGGTGGGGGGAGAAGCGAAAGCGCTAGCGCCCGGCCCCATCCCCGCGCCCACGCCCCCCTGCCGTAGGGCGGAGAGGGAGGAGACGGTGGGGATCCCCGCTAGCACAGCGGACGACTGTCTGGAGTAGGGGGACATTAGGGGAAGGGGAGAGGGGTGGGTCGGAGAGGACAGGGCCCTGCTGGCTTTGTGGGTGCCGCTGCTGCTGCTGATGATGCTGCTGCTGTTCGTGACACCACTGTCTGTCCGCGAGGTAGATAACATCATCAATGAGGAGGGGGATGTGGTAGAGGAAGAAGTGGAGCTGGAGGACGTGGGGGTCCCGATCAGCCTGTCGATGCTGAAGGCGGGTTTGTTGGAAATGGTCGTGGTGGAGGTGGAGGTGGAGGTAGGGGTGCTGGACGCCACGGAGGTGGCGGTGGTAGTGGAGGTTTGTTGCGACGGTGATGTCGGGGTGAGGGAGCGGTTGCTTCGTGGGGAGGGGGACGGGGAAGGGGATCCCTTCTCTTTGAGCTGCTCCAACTTGCTCTCCAGTTTGGGGAAGTGCGCGGGAGGGTGGGGTACCATGGGGGGCATGGCCATGTGCTGAGCCATGCTGTTCATGCTGGTCAGAGCGGCGATACTGGAGAAGGCGGGAGAAGGGTGAGGTCCCAGGTGCTGCGTGGCCGACACCCTGGAGTACTCGTTCTGCAGCAAGGACTGCTGGAGCAGAGGTGACATGTAGGGGCTGTAGTGCGACAGGCCCCCCACAGGTCCCCCTGCCCCGGGGAATGGAATCGAAGAATGGTGGTGCTGGCGGGCCGTGAGGTGAGAGTGGTGGTGGTGATGGTTGGCTGCCACGGCGGCGGCCGCGGCGGCGAAATACGGATACTGCGGGTTCAGGTACGGGTCCGCGGCACACATGAAGGCCGTGGGTTGAGACATCAAATCAGACTGCTGCACGCGTTTGTAACGTTTCCGACGCCGCAGGAAGCTGCCGTTGTCGAACATGTCCTCGCTGGCCGGATCCAAGGTCCAGTAATTGCCCTTGCCCGGGTTGCCCGGCTCACGAGGGATCTTGACGAAGCAGTCGTTGAGGGAGAGGTTGTGGCGGATGCTGTTCTGCCAAGCAGGGAACTTCTCCCTGAAGTAAGGGAAGCGGTTCATGATGAACTCGCAGATGCCCGACAAAGTCAGTCTCTTCCTGGGCGACTGCAGGATGGACATGGTGATGAGGGCGATGTAAGAGTAAGGCGGCTTCACCAGGTTGGACTTCTTCTTGTTGCTACCGTCTTTCTTTCCGTCGTTGCTTTCGTCCTCTTTGCCGTCGTCACCGTTAGTCATCACCTGTCTGTTCTCATCGTCGGTGGCGTTCATCTCCTCCTCTTCCTTCATGCGGTCCAGATCTTCCCTCACGCGCTCAATGTCCATGACGTAGTTACCGTTCTCTAGGAGCTGGCCTGGAGGGGGAGAGTCTTCTAAACTGTCGTTACACTTGATGTCATTCTCCACATATTCATCACCCATGCTCTCCACGTGGTCGTGGGAATGGGCGAAAGTCATGTTCTGGTGAAGATTACTGTTGTCGTCCTTACAGTCTTCTTCACCTTCAGAAGGTGTGGGGGTGGACCGGGAACGCGGATGACGAAGAGGAGAGGAAGGGGGAGAGTCCACTTCTAACGGCACATCACCGTCCACGTCAATATTATCATCGGCGGCAGCGGAGTCAGAATTGTTGTGGTCGTGGAACTTACTATACCCGTCAACATCGTCTCTACGACCTACCCCTGACTCCCTCTCTTGACTGTCCTGACGACAGTCCACACTGTTTTTATTACCGTTAAAACGAAAACTGACGAAGACTCTTCTGTTTCTATCTGTTCTTTTGATACGCTGTCCCTGCCCTCAACACACTCACTGTCACCAACACCGGGATGGTCCTGCTCTCGGCGAGCTGGTGATATCTTACGGTTCTGTGTGGGTCTTCTGGATGACCCACAGGAGGAGTATGGTGAGCTGGAGGGGAATGTCGAGGCTCTGAAGACTCAGGCGACGAAGACCTCGACTCCCGCTGAGGTGGTGGGTTGCCGAGAAAAGCGGGTTCAGCGGCTGGAGACCGGGCGGCTGAAGTATACGGTTGTGCAGTAACGCCTCACCCAGAGCTCCGTCAAAGGGAAGTCCTACAAAGGGCCTGACCTGCCCCAAGTGCTGAGGCTGGAAGGACAGCGGGTGAACGAACTGAGCTCCAAGCGGTTTCCGCATTTCTGGCACCGCTCGGTGGAGGAAGCCGTGGGGCAAGGGCTGGTGGCGGGGCAGTGATGGGTGGTGGGGGTCGGAGGTGGGGGTGAAGGCGCCCTGGTCCATCCTCAAAGGCATCTCAGACGGCCTCAGACCTGACGAAGCGCTGCTCAAGGTTCTGGCGTCCTGCAACGGAACCAAACAATGATACAGATACGTGCACAGACAAACGGATAAAGAAACAAGTACAAAAATAAAACGATCGATGCATGGAGATGAACCACTCAAGTAAATCATAAACATTTTACACAAGCATGCTGAAGTGAAACGTCAAATTCTGTAACTGACGAATTCATCTAAAGCTTAACAGCTGCACTGAAAAAGACGGAAAGATAAAGTCAATGATGATTTCAACCCTTTGACTCCCACAGCCTGTCCACCAGCATCCTACGTTCCCAACCACGCTAGTAAAGCAAAACTTAACCCTTTGACACCTTCACCGTATCCATCAGCTTCCTGGATACGGTGAGGGAGCCAAACGGTTAAGTTTTTGCCCTTGGTGGATAGGGTGCGGTAGTCAAAGGGTTAGAGTTAGTGTTTGATTAACTTCTTAGTCTGAAAAAGAAATTAAAAACTGAAATTCGTAACTGACAGAAATTCAGAAAAGAAATCAAAAGAAAACAAACTGATGACTAACATCGAAAATAAATGCTTTGTTTTCTGTTTCTAATCATGATTATACAGGGGGGGGGGGGGGGGGTGCAATAGTAGGTATACAGTAAGTATCACATCATTATTATAATGCTTAATTCCGCTCTCGATTAGAGGAGTTTGTGAATACCGACAGCAAGCAGTTTGAGTATCTGAGGGATTAAGGTTGTGCTTGTCATTACATGTATATGCAATATTCATTTGTTTGTATAATAAATGCAATGTATTGTACGTGTTTTCTTTTTTCATAACTGTATACCTACTTTTGCACCCACCCTGTATATGTACTGTAATGTTGGGTAAGCTGAAACTATCTACAAATGTACGATTTCTTTTTTCCGTTCAGAGAATCTTTATAATCACTGAATGGAAACATAAGAATTATTATCGATATCAATCAAAGTCACTGTCATGAATTGTGTGGCTATTTCATTTTTATCATAAAAGGCTGAAACAAAACAAAAAAGATTAAAAGAAAAAACACTTCCACCACCGTAAACTCAACCGTAAGAGAGTGAGGTAGTAGAGACCTTACTAATCTGGGGCTGTTCGTGGACAGGTCCCACACCTCTCCATCGCTGCTTTACCTTTCCCACGCTGAATAGTGTCAGATACCTATTCACGCAGTCAGGGGTGGAAAACGCACTCTCGGACCAATAGGTGAAAGCTGTAACTATGGTTCACATACGCTTCTGTATATATTATTATACCACTTCTCTTATTTATGAAACAGAATCACCCGTTATATTCTATGCTTATCAAATTTTCGGGCGTTCTTCATTTTCTTGGATACACGTTGTTTTTGTCCACACTGCACAGGCGGTATGTTGCTGCACAGTCTGCAGATTTCCCTCCTCGGAGGACGTGCATGCTTGTGTGTGTGTGTGTGTGTGTGTGTGTGTGTGTGTGTGTGTGTGTGTGTGTGTGTGTGTGTGTGTGTGTGTGTGTGTGTGTGTGTGTGTGTGTGTGTGTGTGTGTGTGTGTGTTGTGTGTGTGTGTGTGTGTGTGTGTGTGTGTGTGTGTGTGTGTGTGTGTGTGTGTTTCAAGTTCCCATAAGCCATCAGATACTGACAGGATCTTCAACCCTCTGACTCCCGCACCACAACCACCAAATGAAAAAAAAAAACATTAACCCTCTGACTTCCTCAACCCTATCCACCAGTTTCCTCCATGAGACTGGTGGGTAGGGTGAGAGAGTCAAAGGGTTAAGTTCTTGCGTCACTAGCATGGTTGATAATGCACGACGCTGATGGACAGGGTGCGAGAGTCAAAGGGTTAACGTGCATACTTGAAATTCTGCGAACGTACACACACGAACAGGGGTTAGGTATTGACAGGTCTGAACACATGTTGATCTGGGAGACGGGAATCAACCTTTACCCATCGGGCAGAAGGTACCCAGGAAGGACTGAACCCAAACCCCCTGATTGGGAAACCTGATGATCTGACGGCTTACCCTCTTATCTACCCGACCAGTCGAATTTTGAAATAGGACACAAGAGGAAAGCGCGCAAAACAAAACGAACAAAAAAATATTTGGAAACATTCACATTAAAAGAATAGAAAATGTTCTGGAAACAAACTTATTCAAATTGAAAAATACAATGTCGTGTGAAACTGGAGTAGTAGGATAAGTAGGGTAAGGGAGTCAAAGGGTTAATTTTTTGCTTTGCTGGCATGGTTGACAATGCAGGATGCTGATGGACAGGGTGCGAGAGTCAAAGGGTTAACCGAACAATTCATATCAAAGGTGGCAATTGTGTGCTACAGGGTTCTGAGTAGCTTTAAAAAAATTTTTTTAAAAACAAACCCTCCGTAACGAAAAGCTAATCTTAAAACAAATCACACGCATGAAAGACACCCTCTTGGCATGTTATTATTTATTTTTAAATAATACACACACACATCAAGGCTGTGGATGGATAACCTGTCACATCTTTTATTTCCGAAACAATCCAACCACTCACCCTCAATTCTGATACTCCCTTTTTCCCATCCTTAAGATTTGCTTTTGTTATTTAAACGCTCAAAAACACATAAAAACTATTGCAAACAACAAATAAAACCACAATAATAATTGTAAATAATAATAATAATGATGATAATAATAGTAGTAATAATAATTATCAATAATAGTAACACTAACTATGATAATGATAGTGACGACGACGATGATGATTATAATGAAATAAGTCAATTTTGACCAGC
>CM060313.1:85144099-85159099 GCA_030674185.1 Monoplex corrugatus | reverse complement strand
GTTGGGGTAAAGACTGGACTGTGTTTCCGTTGGGATAAAGACTGGACCGTATTTCCGTTGGGATAAAGATTGGACCGTATTTCCGTTGGGATAAAGACTGGACTGTGTTTCTGTTGGGATAAAGATTGGACTGTGTTCCGTTGGGATAAAGATTGGACTGTATTTCCTTTGAGATAAAGGTCGGAACACAAGGCAGGAACGGGAAGGCGGGCGGTCAATGAGCAAGGGAAGGTTGTTATTGTTGTTTTTGTTTAAAGCCCATCGGCTGCGTAGAGCCATATCAGGGCTATAACCGTTTCAGAATGTACACAATATTTCAACAGGAATAACAAAGGAAAAGAAAATTAAGTACACATATCCATGCATTCGCGGACATAATCTGAGGAGATGCCACTGGCGCTGACCACTCCGTCCAATTTATCACATGGCGGATTTAAAAAAACATACCCGAATATGAATTTAAACATCACTATAGGACACCAAAACATATATAACAACAGGCCTAAATTACCTAAACTTGCTTCCGCATAATTCATTTCCGAAGAGCCAAAAGAAATATATGTATCAATCCTAAGAGAAAGTACGTAGGACTTTATCGAACACATACAGGTGAATGGACCAGCAAGGCAGAAAATGATAGGAAGAAATGACAAAACAAAGGAGAGAAAAAAAAAAAGAAACATAGAGAATGACAGAAAGAGGAAATTTCTGGCACAGAATTTCCAGAAGGTGGAGGATGCCATTTATACCGAAAAAGCCCCTGGCACCCCCACGGGTGTATGCTGATAGCCTGGAAGGCGAGAAATTTGCTTTATACCAATCCGGCAGATGACTGAAAATTGATCTGCAATGACAAGTTAGGCGAAATCTGAAGAACAAAGGACTAGACGAATAAGCAGGTCGTTGCCCGCGAAACAGATACACAAGTAACATGACAGTAGCGCACGACAAAAAAATATGAAAAAAATGATCAAGCTTTACCGAAATAATCTGGCAGCGATGCAGGGTTTCCTCCGATGGGTGGTCTGAAGGCGGCTAGACATCTTTGGCTTTCCTGGAATCGCACTTCGATTAAATGATATTAGGTTTGGACATCGGCATCAAATGATAATCTGCGTGTGTCTGCTGTGTGTTAAACAACCAAAATGAGCGCTGTGGGGACAGTGCTACTGGCACGGTATGGAAGATTAGGCAGCAAAAAATAAAACAAAAATGATAAAATTAAAAGAAATTTTTAAAAGACTGATAATTACTGGGTACTTATTTATTTCTCTCTCACCTCTCTTTTTTTTTTTCTCCTAATCCGTTAATCCCCTAGTCATTCATTATTTCACTTCGCCTTTGGACTCTGTTTAGTTTCCACATTTTTCATACTTATTCTGCTTACTTGTGCTTCAAATCGTCCATCACCGGGTTCACATCGAATTAAAACATAGATGGACGGAGAGTCGGTTGAGAAGATTTAAGCAGGTACACGATTGGAAGACAAAGAACTGCCCGATTACTGCCAGGCACAACACAATAATCATCATCATCATCATCATCATGATGATTCATCATCATCATCATCACTATATTATCATCATCATCATGGGGTGAGAGTGCAGGAAAGGCTGGGGCGGAGAGACAGCTGCACAATAAGACGACAATACCAATCATCGATTTCAATTTGACATAAAGATCTGTTCTCATAGAGAGCACAGAGTAGTTTTACTCGCAGACTTCAGTAGCTCAGTTGGTTGAGCGTCGGACTGACATGCTAAGTGTTGTGGGCTCGAACCATGGTGTGCCCTACATTAAAACTGGCTATAATGAACAGAAAAAGGAAACAAATACATAAATCAATCAATCAATCAACAAAACAGCATTACCGTTAAGCTAAAATCAGAGTGGAACAGTAACAGATAAAAGAACAGTTGCACAAGGGTCAAGGCACATATGACTCTTTGAGTTTTGCCTGGGTATTAAGATGAGCACGAACGGATCCAGTATTAAGTTAAGACAGGCTGAAATTGAACTCGGACACATCATATTTTAGTCCACAGCTCTTTGGGTCCATCTCTATCTACACAGCCAGCCAGTAGGCAAAGAATATATTCTGAGAATTAGTCCTTAACAACAAAAGACAAAAACAAAACAAAACAAACAAAAAACAAAAACAAAAAACAAGAAAAACAACCGTAACTCAGCAAAAATCTTTAACTCAGTAAAGAGTTCTAACTCAGCCAAAAGTCAGTACAGGGAAGAAAGTCTTAATTCAACAAAAAGTCTACTTGGAAGAAGTTCTTAATTCAACAAAATGTCTGCAAGGAAAAACTTCTGAACTCAGATAAACAAAGAGTCCTCGAGTCAGCCTAATGTGTACACAGGAGAAGTCTGACTCGGCAAAAGGCAGGGAAGACGTCTAGCTCAGCACAATGCGTACAGGGAAGACGTCTAGCTCAGCACAATGCGTACAGGGAAGACGTCTAGCTCAGCACAATGCGTACAGGGAAGACGTCTAGCTCAGCACAATGCGTACAGGGAAGACGTCTAGCTCAGCACAATGCGTACAGGGAAGACGTCTAGCTCAGCAAAATGCGTACAGGGAAGACGTCTAGCTCAGCAAAATGCGTACAGGGAAGACTTCTAGCTCAGCAAAATGCGTACAGGGAAAACGTCTAGCTCAGCATAATGCGTACAGGGAAGACGTCTAGCTCAGCAGAATGCGTACAGGGAAGACGTCTAGCTCAGCAGAATGCGTACAGAGAAGACGTCTAGCTCAGCACAATGCGTACAGAGAGGATGTCTAGCTCAGCAAAATGCGTACAGGGAAGACGTCTAGCTCAGCAAAATGCGTACAGAGAGGATGTCTTGCTCAGCACAATGCGTACAGGGAAGACCTCTAGCTCAGCAAAATGCGTACAGGGAAAACGTCTAGCTCAGCATAATGCGTACAGGGAAGACGTCTAGCTCAGCAGAATGCGTACAGGGAAGACGTCTAGCTCAGCAGAATGCATACAGAGAAGACGTCTAGCTCAGCACAATGCGTACAGAGAGGATGTCTAGCTCAGCAAAATGCGTACAGGGAAGACGTCTAGCTCAGCACAATGCGTACAGAGAGGATGTCTAGCTCAGCACAATGCGTACAGAGAAGACGTCTTGCTCAGCACAATGCGTACAGAGAGGATGTCTAGCTCAGCAAAATGCGTACAGGGACGACGTCTAGCTCAGCAGAATGTGTACAGGGAAAACGTCTAGTTCAGCAGAATGCGAACAGGTAAGACGTGTAGCTCAGCACAATGCGTACAGGGAAGACGTCTAGCTCAGCACAATGCGTACAGAGAGGATGTCTAGCTCAGCAAAATGCGTACAGGGACGACGTCTAGCTCAGCAGAATGTGTACAGGGAAAACGTCTAGCTCAGCAGAATGCGTACAGGTAAGACGTGTAGCTCAGCACAATGCGTACAGGGAAAACGTCTAGCTCAGCAGAATGCGTACAGGGAAAACGTCTAGCTCAGCACAATTCGTACAGAGATGACGTCTAGCTCAGCACAATGCGTACAGGGACAACGTCTAGCTCAGCACAATGCGTACAGGTAAGACGTCTAGCTCAGCAGAATGCGTACAGGGAAAACGTCTAGCTCAGCAGAATGCGTACAGTGACGACGTCTAGCTCGGCAAAATGCGTACAAGGACGACGTCTAGCTCAGCAAAATGCGTCCTACGTCAGCAACAATTCCACAGGAAGAAGTCTTTAACACAGCAATAAGTCTGCTTGGGAAGAAGTTCTTACCTCGGCAAACAGTCAACAGGGAAGAAGTCCTTAAAACTCCGCAGAACAGAAGTTCTTAACTCCGCAAAACAGTTTTTAATCCACAAAACAGAAGTCTTTAACTCCGCAAGACAGAAATCCTTAACTCAGAAAAAATTCCTTAGCAAAAAAAAAAAAAGTCCTCAACTCGGCAAAAAAGAAAAAAATAAGTCTAAAGAGAAGAAGTCCTTATATCAGCAGAACGTCTTCAGGTGAGAAGTCCTTAACTCGGCAGAAAATCTACGCTGTCAACAACGATAAAATCCTGAACTCTACAAAAACAAGGTTATAATTAAAGCAAGAAGAAATCGACTACCGTGTGGCTAGGACCAGAAAGGAAGACGAGGGAGGGACTGCGCTGAGATGGAAGACAAAAAACTCTTGCAGTCAACAATGAGATGTAATGACTTGATCACGGTTAGACTCGAGTTTAAAACCGAGGCAGACAATTGAAAGTGAAAGAGTCGACTATATGGATGCATTGATGCGACGAGCGTTTGAAGTCAACACTAAGGAATTTAAACAAAACTAGATTACCTTTAACTTAGATAAGGCCAAAGGCAGGGGGAGGGGGGGGGGGGTAAGCAAGTAAGGTGATAGGCTGCCTTGAAGCAAGCAAATTTCGCGTTCAAAACCAGGACAATGTGAAACAATCTCCACGATGGCTTTGTGCATGTGTGTACGTGTGTGTGTGTGTGTGTGTGTGTGTGTGTGTGTGTGTGTGTGTGTGTGTGTGTGTGTGTGTGTGTGTGTGTTGTTGTGTTTTGTTTTGTTTTGTTTCGTTAGAGGTTCATTAGACTGAGATCAAGGTAACTGGAATGAACAGAGCTCCATGGAGGTGAAGGTACGGCTAACTCACATTGAACAATAAAAATGAAATTATATTTTTGTTTAAAGCCCAGCCGACTGCGTAGAGCCATATCAGAGCTATAGCCGTTTCAAAACGTAAAAAAAAAAACTTCAACAGGAAAAAAAAAAAGGAAAAAGAAAATTAAGTACACGCACAAACACAATCGCGCACATAATCTAACGAGATGCTCCTGGCGTTGACCACTCCATCCAATTTATCACTCAGGGGATTAAAAAAAAAAAAACATACCTGAATACAAACTTAGACATAACTAAGGACACCAAAACATATGTAAATCGGGTCTAAGTCATTTAAAATTGCTTCCGCGTATCTCATTTCCTTAAAGCCAAAAATGCACTTCATACATGTTCCCAATTATCAGTCCTAAGAGAAAGTACGTAAGACTTTATCGAACAGATACATGTCAATGGACCAGCAAGGCAGAAAATGACAGAAGAAATGACAAAAATTTAAAGAACAGGGATGGGTTATTGTTACTGTGTTAGTCTTACACCGACTTCAGCTGTTTCATTAATTTAAAGAAAAGGGAACGGCTGCATGCTAACAGTGCTAAACTCAGCAATTATACGAAGGCAAGAGAAAAAGAGATCGTTTCTGAGGTGGGAGTTTGTTCACAAGAGATTCACCCCAACAAGAAATCGTTTCCTTAAGACAAAAACAAATATATAAATGAAAGTTTACGAACAGAAAAATACGAATAAAATAATTAAATAAATAAATGCAATTTTATGAATTAAAACGTGATTGAATTACATAAATAAATGAAATTTTATGGGAAAAAATGAAAAGATAAATGATAAGTAAAATTTTATGAATTAAGAATTACGAATACGAGATAAATTAATACAACTTTATGAAAACATAAAATCAATTACCAAAAAAAAAAAAAAAAGGTTTAACCTTTTGACTCCCACACCCTGTTCATCAACATTCTGCACTGCCAGCCATGCAAGAAGCTGGTGGATAGGGTGAGGGAATCAAAGGGTTAAAGTTTTTCCTGTTTGGTTAGATAGTGTTCGAGAGTCAAAGAATTAATTAAGGCTCAGCAAGTGGATAGGGTGAGGGAATCAAAGGGTTTATTTTTTTGCTGTTTGGTTAGGTAGGGTTCGGGAGTCAAAGGGTTAAGTTCTTGCCGTTGGTTAGGTAGGGTTCGGGAGTCAAAGGGTTAAGTTCTTGCTGTTTGGTTAGGTAGGGTTCGGGAATCAAAGGGTTAAGTTTTTGCTGTTTGGTTAGGTAGGGTTCGGGAGTCAAAGGGTTAAGTTCTTGCCGTTGGTTTGGTAGGATTCGGGAACCAAAAGGGTTAATAAGGCTCAGCAAACAACAACAGTTAACCATCTCAAGGCCGACCAAAGCAGAAGTTGGCAGGTAAGAAGAAGTCAAGTTGCATAATGGGTGGAGATAAAAGTGACTAAAACACCGGTAAAGAAAACAAGAACTTGAGGCACGTGAGAGGTTTTGAAGGGTTGGATCGAAACAAAAAAACACCAAAAAAATGTCGAGCGGCGAAAAGTCGGGTATACGGGGGTGAGGGGTGGGGTGGGGTGGGGGGGGGGTCGGGGGGGGGGGGGGAGGAAGGAATGACAAGCAACTCAGCTCTTGAACAAAAAAACTATCAGATGCTATAGGACAAGACGCTCACACCTCCGATCAATGCTAGCTAGCAGCCTGCACTGCCTGAAACCCCCTCTGGGACTCGATGACGCCGAGAGAGAAGAACAGTGGGAGAGGCAAGCGGCGGGAGGAGAGAGAGAGAGAGAGAGAGAGAGAGAGAGAGAGAGGCGTTAAAGAGACGGAGGGAGAGAGGGGAGAGAGAGAGAGAGGCGATAAAGAGACGGAGGGAGAGAGGGGAGAGAGAGAGAGAGAGGCGATAAAGAGACAGAGAGGCGAGAAAGAAAAGAGAACAGTGTGAAAGCAGGCGGAAAGAGAGACAGACATACAGACAGACAGAGACAGACAGATAGACAGACAGACAGACGAAGGGGAAGCGAGAAAGAAAAGAGAACAGTGTGAAAGCAGGCGGAAAGAGAGACAGACAGACAGACAGACAGATAGACAGACAGAGACAGACAGATAGACAGACAGACAGACAGACGAAGGGGGAGAGACAGAGACAGAGAGAGAGAGGGAAATAAAATGGAATGAAATAAAAGGAAAAATGTTTTTCAACGGTATATACTTATATATTAGCAATATATTAGCACATAGGCCGACTTAAATGAAACTGATCTACCGGTGCTTATTTACTGTAATGTCACAATAAAACAATAGCATACTGCAAAAGAACTATAACTGAAACAAAGGGGAGGGAGAAAGAGAGACAGAGACAGAGAGTGACAGAGAGACAGACAGACAGATGGAGAGAGAGAGAGAGAAAGAGTGAGTGAGTGAGAGAGAGAGACAGAGACAGAGAGAGAGGGGGAAAGAGAGAGGGAAAGAGAGAGAGAGAGAGAGAGAGAGATGAGGGAAGGAAGGCGGAGGGGAGATTAAAAAAAAGGTGGTTATTGCCAGGGCTCGTCATAATGTGTCACTTCGCGCTGCTGGTACGAAGGAATAAAATCACATAAATTGAATGATCAGTCAACGTATCACACACAAACACATACAAATACACGCAAACAAGCCGATCAAAGCCAGCGTTATGTAACGGTAGTATTTTTTACGTACAGAGTCGATTGATCTAGTAATAAAGTCAATGTCAATGATTCGAGCAATTGATCCAATTATTTCATTGATCCTACAATGATTTTAAATGCATAGAGCTTTATCACTGACGATAGTTCAGCGGTGTGGGAAGAAGTGGGAAAAAGGGTGTCCCGTTTCGGGAAGAAGTGGGAAAGAAGAGGATCACAGTGACTTTAACCCTTTGACTCCCGCACCCTATCCACCAACTGCAAAAAAAAAATTAACTCTTTGATTCCCCAACCCTGCATGAAACTGGTGGATAGGGTGAGGGAATCAAAGGGTTAAGTTTTTGCTTTGCTAGCATGGTTGACAAATGCAGGATGCTGGTGGACAAGGTGCGGGAGTCAAAGGGTTAAATAAAAAATATGTCATACATAATACATCTATGTATCTACATATCTCAGTATATCAACACTGATCTCGTGGATAGTAGAGAAATTCCGAACTGTATCAAACACAATATCAAAAGCATCGAAGCAAGCAGGATAGCTTTTCTGCCTTAATTAATTCCTCTGTTACAAGGACTACTGCAATTGAACAGAAAATGACGATGTGCGCGGTAGTCAAAATGTGGATATACGTTGAACTTCCAACTGGAAAGTCCTGCGTTCGATCCTGCATGAAAACCTCTGACTGGAAGGTAAAGGACGGGAGGGGGAAGAGATTCCGCCCCCCCCCCCCCCTCCGGGTCAACATGTATGCAGACCTGCTAATATCTAAAGCTTCTTCGAGTGTGTACGCACGCAGAACTTGAATCACGCACGTTAATGATCCTGCAAACCATACCAGCGACTTATATTGTAACAAACATAAAAACGCCCAACAGTACACGCCCACCAAAGACGAAATATGCAGTGGCAAAAAATACAGTTTGCACAAAGTGGGCAAAAACAACGTACAGACGCGCATCCGAAATAATTCAAAACGAAAAAACAAACAAACAAACAAAAAACCACATATATATATATGTAGAGTCTATATGTTATGTATGTATGTATGTATATAAAATAAGACAGAAAGAAGGAAAGAAAGAAAGAAAAGAAAGAAAGAAAGTAAGAAAGAAAATTGAAAACAAACAAACAAACAAAATTTTGTGAATAACGTTTGGTGCTTTAATTTAATGTGAGAAGTTGGGTGTAGAAGTGGAGAGGGAAGGAGTTGTGTGCAAAAGAAAGAAAATTGAAAACAAACAAACAAACAAAAATTTGTGAATAACATTTTGTGATTTGATTTACTGTGAGAAGTTGGATGTAAAAGTGGAGAGGGAAAGAGTTGCGTGCAGAGAGAGCAAAGCAGAAAGAGAGGACAAGGCAAGATGAAGCAAGAGAGAGGGAGGATAGTCAGGGACACTCTCCAAGTGACAGTATTATTACCGTTAACCTTGTGCTTTGTTAATATTATTACTGCAAACAATATATATATATATATCAAAGAAAAAAAGAAAGAAAAAAAAAAGAAAAGAAAGAAAGGACCTGTGGTCCTCCCTTCAGACGCCAGGACAATTCATTTGGATCATGCAAATAAAAATAAACCGACAAGCAAGAAAACAGTCAAAATTTTCCAGGTACTAATTGTGAAGCAAAAAAAAAATATCTTCCCTATATTATGAACGGAAGGGTAAAAAAAAAAAGTCAGAACAGATCGCAACGACAATCGAAAAAAAAAAAAGAATTCACACACACACACACACACACACACACACACACACACACACACACACACACACACACACACACACACACACACACACACACCAAGGACTGCCCAAAAATGATAAACAAGACAAGACGCACATGGGGAAACAAATAGTTTGATAATGTAAATTTAAAAAACAGAGATATAAAGAACGAAAATAAGAAAAAAGGGAAAAATAACTAAACAAGTAAATAAATGAATAAATAAATAAATAGATGAACCAATAAATACGAAGGGCAAATGCATTATATCGGAAACACTATGTCTACAGATGTAGAATTAACAGATTAAACATGCATCACTTTCCAGGCGATTTAAAAAACAATTTACTATTGCAAAATATGTGCACATTTTCAAAATGTTGTACAGTGATTTCTCTCGCGAACAGTATCTATATCAAGCCTTTACCGACAGATTTGACAAAATAAACCAAATATTTTCATCAGTTAAATTTATACATGGTTGACTTTAAACACGAATGTGTTGATTGTCATTTACATAGTGTTCTTGCTGTAATTTAGCAAATTCTTTTTTTTTTTCTCATTTGCATTGTCTTTTGTTGTTTGTCTGCTTAATAAAGTATGAACATGTCGAGCTTTACAAAAGGATAAATGAAAAAAAAAATAAACGGAAAAAACAGCTGGAAAATATGTCTTAAGTCTAAAAAATAATATGACCTAAAACCAACGGGATTGTATATAACCTATATTTTGTCTCTGCTAAAACTAGTGAAATCCTGCTAGAACTCTTCTTTTTTTAAATTTATTTCATTCTATTTTTTTTTTTATATATTCAATGTTTTATCTATTTATTTATTTCATTTTATTCTATTTATTCATTTTTAAGGAAAGAATACTCAATGTTTTTTTTTTCTATGAATGAAGAATAGGCTATTCGATGTAACTTTTTCTTAACTTTATACATTTTTGGGGAGTTCTAGACTTTTGTCCGAAGACCTATAGATCTATTCATAATACTTAAATGAAAACATAGATAAAAAATATCTCAGCTTCGAATTTTTTTTAATAAGTAGACACAGTTACGGTCCACGTAATAATGATAATGATAATATAATAATAATAATAATAATAATAATAATAATGATGATGATGATGATGATGACGATGATGATGATGATAATAATAATAATGATACATATATGAAGAAGAAGAAGAAGAAGATGAAGAATCGACGAGAAGGAAGAGAACGACGAAGATGGTTATATAATAACTATACCTCAGCTGTCAATACATTTTCTGAATTATATGTAAATAATCACTGATTACATTTCAATCATTTAAACTTTTCACGTTACATACGAGTTAAAAATATAAACACACACACAACACACACACACACAGATATACATATACATAATATATATATATATATATATTATCTGTGTGTGTGTGTTTGATATATATATATATACTTCATGGTTATTCATAGATTAGTCAATCATATACATTTACTGATTTAATTAAAAACAACAACAATAACAATAATGATAATAATTGTAACAATAAGAATAACAATAATAAGAATTACGATAATGATAATGATGCTGATGAAAGAAAGAATAATTATGACAATAACAGTGATGATGATAATGTTAGTAATAATAATAATAATAATAATTTTTAAAAAATTAATTAATTAACAACATTTGCATATATCAATAAATCAGTTCAGAGAAAAACACGATCGTTTGGTTTTATGCAGGGGATATTTCATTCGTTGAAAGTACGCGTGCAATATCTGACTTCGTGTCACAATGTTTGAGAGCGGGTGATGCAATATTCACACGGAAAGCAAAAACTAATAATACAGATTGAATTTTTATGATGAACCTTTTCACCCATCACCACCCTCAACCTCACCCGTAAACCCAGCCCTAGTCCTGATACGGCTCTACGCAGTCGGCTAGGCTTTAAACAATAACATCACGCCAACAATCACCATCAGTTTCACTGGCACGAATATTTGCCATAAACACAAATGACACATACAGTGATAATAATAGTAACAGTAATAGTAATAATAACCAGAAAAAAAAACACGAAAATATAATCAGAATGCGTATTTAATACAACCAGAGAAGACAGGCGCAAATATTCGGCCAGCTGGCCTTTGTCGAGCGTAAATGTAAGATTACAAACGAACAAACACGACATCCAACAATTAGGAGAAAAAGACTGAAACTTCCCTGCTGCTTCATCCAGCGGGAGAAATGGCCCGAAATGAAATCATAATGTGTTTGTGAGTAATGGTAAGAAATGGGGAGAGCAACAGTCTTGTTTAATTAACAAGCATTTAAAAAGAAACACACACACACACACACACACAGACACTAACAGGACTAGTATAATTATAGAAAATTCTGAAGCGTTTTTGTTTTTTTTAGATGAGAATTTCTGCATTGTTATGAGACAGTTCCCACGTTTGGGTAGTTGTATTAGGCCTACTCCGTTTTCTCGCCGATACTGATAATTCTTGCACACGCTTGGCAAACTTGTTAGTTCTTTTTGAATTGCTTCGGATTTGGTTTGGTTTGTGGTTTGGTTTGTGGTTTGGTTTTGGTTGGGTTTAAGTTTGGTTTGGTTTTGTCTGGGTAGGTTTGGGTTTACTTTGTGTTTAGTTTCGGTTTAGGATTTGGTTTGGTTTGGTTTGGTTTGGTTTGGTTTGGCTTGGTTTGGTTTGGTTTGGTTTGGTTTGGGTTTGGTTTGGGTTTAGGGTTTGGTTTGGTTTGGTTTAGTTTAGGTTAGGTTAGGTTAGGTTAGGTTATGTTAGTTTAGGTTAGGTTAGGTTAGGTTAGGTTAGGTTAGGTTAGGTTAGGTTAGGGTAGGGTAGGTTAGGGTAGGTTAGGTTAGGTTAGGTTAGGTTTGGTTTGGTTTAGTTTGGGTTCAGTTTTGGTTTGAGTTTGGGTTTGTTTTAGTATTTTGTTTATGTTTTTGTTTGGTTTGATTTTGGTTTGGTTTGGTTTGTATTGATTTGTTTTTTGTTTGGATATGTCTGTTTTTTGGTTTTGTTGCTGTTGTTGTTGTTGTTTGGTTTGGTTTCGGTTTATGTTCCTCTGTTTTTGTGTGTATTGTTGTTGTGTCTTACTCCGATAACTTTTTTTTTTATCTTGCTCCGAGTCCACCCATATATATACATATATATACATATACATATACATATATACATTATAACATATATATATATAGACACGATGCTGGTGTGAGCTAACGATGATTTTTCGAATTATCACTGCAGTGTGTTATTTTCGCCAATAAATGGCATCATCAGGATCATATCAATATTCTGAAAATAGAAACAAAACATCTTTTGTTAAGTAAACAGTAAACATGAAATGGGGACAAGCGTAAGCGGTCAAGCAAAAGTCAGACTAGAACTTAATTGCCAGTTCCCTACGCCTACATATACATACATATATATATATATATATATATTTACACACACATATGTATATATACACACACACATATATATATGTGCGTGTGTATGTGTAATGTATGTATGTACAAGTATGCATGTATATGTAGATGATTTGTTTAGTTATTTTTACATGTGCTCAACAAAACACAACAACACAGGAACTGGTGTATCGAGTTTGAATTAAAACAAAATTCCAGTACCAACACATGAATCTGAAGTACGGATTATACGCGACAGCTTCACTTCTGTATCACTATCAGCCATTCCTGCCACCTGACAGAACAATCAAGTTGCCGGTAAGAAAAAAAAAAAAGTAGGCGACTTTAGGCAAAGACAAAAAACAGCCGCTGAACAAATAAAATGAACAAACGAAACGAAAAATATTTCGCTATAAAGTAATAACGACAACGTCGGTAATGATCAAGCAGTTGATTTAAGCACTTTCGACCGATTTTAGCACTTTCAACCAAACAAAAATCTCTCCCCCCCCCCCAAAAAAAAACAACAAACAAACAAACAAACAAACAAACAAACAAAAAACAAAAAAACGAAACAAACTAAAAAAAGACCGAACACTTGTAAAAAAAAAATCAAGTTCATGTTTTAGTACTAAATAAATAAAATTCACGGACTTCGAAATTTCATAGTAGATTAAATACAATTTACAAGCATTAAAAACCCTTAAAAAAAAATTTCCCCCTCCGTTTTTTTTTGTTTTGTTTTTGTTTTTGTTTTTGTTTTTTTGTGAAGTGAAACCGTATAAAGTATCTGCCGTTGTGTTTATGGCCAGGCTCATTATAAATGATACAGTTATAGAAAATGTTTATTTTGCCGTCAAGCCTTCCGACCACCTGTTTTCCCCATCTCCCTACCTCACTTTGTCTCCTCCATCCTCTTTACAATCCCCTCCCACCCCCACACCCCACACACGTACCTGAAAACACACCTAGTCGACAGTCGCTTGCTTTCCCTTGTATATCGTTTCATACTGTGCGAGTCGCATCCGCTGATGGAATAGGCATGAGGTACTGAGTTGTTGAGTTTGGAATTAACTCAGTAGGAATTTATCACGCTCGGACTATTCCGTATGCGCTCCTTCCAAATCTGCCAGCAATCAACTGGCAGATTTCTTGAGCCTGCGTAAAACCCAGCCCTTATTCTTACTGTTGTTTAATTAAAACCCAGCTGATTGCGTAGAGCCACGTCAGGGCTATAACCATTTCAACACACACACACACACACACACACACACACACAGAGAGAGAGAGAGAGAGAGAGAGAGAGAGAGAGAGAGAGAGAGAGAGAGTACTTCAACAAAAGAAAAAAGGTACAGAATATTAAGTACACATATCAATGCATTCGCACACGTAATCTGAGGAGATGTCACTGGCGCTGACCTCTCAGTCCAATTTATCGCACAGGGGATTTTAAAAAACATACCTGAATATAAATTCAAACATAACTAAGGACACTAAAACATAAAAACAGGCCTGAATGACCTAAACTTGCTTCCGCATATCTCATTTCCCCAGAACCAAAATTGCACTTAACACATGTACCCATTTATCAATCCTAAGAGAAAGTACGTAAGGCTATCGAACACAAACAGGTGAATGGACCAACAAGGCAGAAAATGATAGGAAGAAATAACAGAAAGCAAAGTAACAAGGCAAAAACAAAGAGAGTGACAGAAAAGAAGAACATTTCTAGCACACAATTTCCAGAAGGTGGGGATACTATTTATACTGAAAGAGCCCCCCCGGCATCCCCACAGGGGAAAACCCAATCCTGTGCACTGGCAAGGTTTTGAAATGAGGAGAATGGAGACAAGGGGGGGGGGGGGGAGAAAGGGACAGGGAGCTATGAAACACCTTAAGCTGGCACCACCTGAATGACGGAAACATCAAGATGGGCAGCAAGCGCGCCAGTTCAGTTTAATGCTACGGGTGGAGTTATCAGAGTTATCAGATCCTGAGTCTACGTTCACTAACCATTAAGGTCTATTATGATTGTGATCAAATCTCCAGTCCTCTCTCTCTCTCTCTCTCTCTCTCTCTCTCTCTCTCTCTCTCTCTCTAACCCTTTGACTCCCGCACCTTATCTACCAACTGCAAAAACTGAACCCTTTGATTCTCTCACCCTATCCACCAGCTTCCTACAGGAAGCTGGTGGATAGGGTGAGAGAATCAAAGGGTTCAGTTTTTGCTTTGCTTGCAGGATTGACAATGGCGGATGCTGGTGGACAGGGTGCGGGAGTCAAAGGGTTAAGGCAATCACACTCCTTTTTATGGTTTGTGCATGATGCTGTGTATTTTTGTGTTTCCATAATCCAGTGTCCAGTGAACACTGACAAAATTTACAGGATCTTTAACTTGTCTAACTGATGTCCTACGTGCGTTTGTACACACAAAGGCCGGGGGGGGGGGGATCCAAGCACTAACCAGTCTGCACCTGTTTTGAGTTGGGAGATCAGAAAAAAAAAATCTCCACCATTTTACCCACCAGGCGATATGCAAACAG
>CM060313.1:85136599-85139099 GCA_030674185.1 Monoplex corrugatus | reverse complement strand
CTCCTGAACTTCAGTGATCCTTCAATTCCTTGGACACTTTAGAAGTCTTTGATAAACACACTACAGTAGTCTGGAATCTACACAGTTGCAAGTCCAATGACCGTCTCACTGATAACAGTGGACCACATATATATATAAATATATATATATATACAAATGAAAGTTCTCACACATACAACAGTACCCAAAAGTTGACTGTTAAAAAAAATCAACCAGGAAGTACTTTCCCTATTCACTGATCACGTTCTTTTCGCACATGGGTACGGTTGAGGAAGAAGAATAAAATCGATTTTTAATCCATTTGGACGAAAGCTATCCACACTTCCTGGAAGTTTGGATAGTTTCTCGGAAGGTTGTGATTATGAAGAAGGGAAGAAGCGGAAGAAGAATAAATGGGTTAAAAAAAAATGTTGATGATGAAGGTAAATCGAACTGTTGTTATACTTTGATTCTTTTGACTCCAAACTAGATCCAGTGACTGAACACCAAATGGGAATGAAGTGTCAAGATGTTGGACAGTAAGACTTACTGCCCAACAAATTACAGTAGCCACTTTCTCAACACGTGTACTCGGTCAGTGGCAGTCATGTTGGGAGTCCAAGCAGGCAGAGTAGGGCACAGTGGAAGGTTGCTGATCGCATACACTGACGTCGCCGTCACTGAGTGTTGTGAGGAGCGGGGAGGTAATGGGAGGTAATTATTTGAAGACTTCGCAGTCGTGGCTCGTGCTCGTGCCCCGTCCGTCCGGCCACCCACTCTACAACACACACGACCTAAACATCGCACTTCACACCTCGCGCTCTCTGGCGAACCTTTCGCCGGCCTGACATCTCCCTCTTAAACCCCGCCCCATCTTCACTTTGATTGACAGGCGACGGGGACTACATGGTTGACGGCAGAGCCCCGCAGGCCAAACGCGCGTGGAGTGGGCGGGGTTTTTGAAGGTGGGTGGTAAAAGTTGCGGCTGCGCTTTGCAGCCTTAGTCTTGTGTGTTGCGTTACAATGAGGCGATTTGTTGAATAAATAGCGGCCCTTGAACCGCCCCCCTTGTTTCTTCTCCCTCACACTTGCTGGCGGACTGCGACTCGTGAGGGTAAGCGTGTTTCTCTCGTTGAAAGGATTATTAAAAAGATCCCACACAGAATCTAAAATAAAATGAAATAAAATATAAAAAAAAGAAAGGTTTGGACCATTCAGTGCAAAAGTCAGATTGCTGGCTGACAAGGCCCATGTGTAACGTTTTTATTGTTTTGCAGCTGCTTTTCTTCTTCTTCTTCTTCAGATAGACATAAACTTAGTCACTTCAGCCAAGCCTCTCTGTCTGCCTCTTTATATCGTTATTAAAGGCAAGGAAAATCTGTGGCTGTTAGTAAACTAATTCTAACTGGTCATTACAACGAAAATTTAACCCCTCCTCCTCCCACCACCGCCTCGTCGTAGTAGGTGTGGCTGTTTGTCATCTCAGCCCGGATTATTTGATATATATCCGTTAAACGTATCCTCTTTCCTGTTACTGTTTTCTATAACTCAGTTAAAGGTGTCATTGGGGCGCCACCAACACTACCAGATTTCTTCAGCTATGTCGGTTGTGTGCCACAGCCTGGATCTATGCAATTGACTTCTCTGCCCATTCTGCAATATTGTCGGTCCACCGTTTTTTGTTTTGTTTTTTTCGCGGTAGTTCCTCCTCTGTCCCCCCTTCCCTCAACAGTTTCGGGGTGGGGGGGGGGAGGGGGTAGCAACGCCATTGGATTTTGTTACATGGTCAGACCAACATTTTTTTTTCTTCAAAATATCAGCAGATCTTCCTATGGTCCAGCGTGTTGTTTGATAGCTTGGATAATCAAATCAACAATTGAATTTGACCATTACGTAATATCAGCTGTACTCACCACCACAAGGTATGACTTGAGTATTGAATGCTTTTAATTAAAAAGACGGAGGACTTTCTGCTGTCCGGCTCTACCCAAGTTTCTTATCGCTATCCATTATCTTAACGTTTCTAGCACATATCATTTGTCACATATCATTTGTTACATCATATGTCACATGTCATGTGTTATATGCAACATATGTCGCCTATGATTTGTTTCATCAAAGGTCATTTACCATATGTCGCATATCATATGCTGCGTTTATCATATATCATACTAACATGTTATAGATCGCAATTCATATGTCACGTGATGTCATATATCATACGTTACATATTAGATTTATAGACCACATATCATATGTCATCATATATCATACTAACATATTATAGATCGCATGTCATATGTCATATGATACGTCATATATCATACATATTATAGATCGCATATCATATGTCATATGATACGTCATATTCATACGTTATATATTATAGATCGCATATCATATGTCATATATGTCATATAGTCTATCATATGTCACATATTATAGATAGCATATTATATGTCATATTTCAAATGTCACATATTATAAATCGCATCACATATTATAGATCGCATATTATATG
>CM060313.1:85126599-85134099 GCA_030674185.1 Monoplex corrugatus | reverse complement strand
GTCAACAGATGATGTTTACATGTACACTTATAATGAAACAGTTGCAAAAAGGGCTCAGATGATGTGTGTTCAATGCTGCTTGACTTTATCTCAAACTATTTAGCAGAATCAGTGAGAGAGGTTACTTTCTTTTTTGTGATGGATGTTGCTGGATAGAATAAGAACTTTACTGTGTTTCGTTTCTTATACTACTTGGTTCATGACAAAAAAAGATTTAACAATGTGAAAGTTTGTTTTCCAATTCGAGGACATTCCTACATGGAATGCGATAGAGACATGACCAATGTAAGCATGAGATGCCCAGCTGAGATCCCTGAAGACTGGCAAGAAGAGCTTCGCACGGCCAGACAGAAGCCATCACCATTCAATGTCATCTGACTTTCTCGGGAATCCTCCTTTTCATTCACAGACTTCCTGGCACATTCTTTCAAGCGAATGTGTCCAGTTCCAACAAGACCAGAGAACTCCAGTTCTCACAGACAAGACCAAAGCTGATGCTGTACAGGAACAGTTACAATGGCATCTTTGAAAGTGCGGTTCTCAAGCAACCTGTCAAAACTGGAAAAAAGGAAACAACTCTTCCAACAACATCCCTGACATGTTCCTACACAGAACCACTTCCAATCAGCAAGGTAAAATACAGTGATTTGCAAGTTCTGAAAATGATTTGCATGCTTTCTTTGACGGTCTTCAGACTGCTCCTATCCAGGATACAGAAGAACTGTGTGACACTGACACAAGTGACCATGGAGAATAAAACCCCCTGATGAACTTGACGGCTTTATTTTGTGTGCTATGGTAGGTAAGAGACGGTAGGCCTACAAAAAGTGACACTCCATTGATATTAAGAACACTTTCTCTTAAAAAAAAGGTGTTAAAACATGAACTAAGGTGCTCTAGTCGCACAGACTCAATTGCCAAACTTGTAAAAACAATTTTCAGATTTTTAGATAAAATCAATACAATTTTTGTTCATGTGTTGTGTAAAATTACTAAAAACACTCTGAAACATGAAAAGCTTATAATCTACTAATCATTTCTCTACAAAGCAGCTTAACAAACGTTTCCTTGTATGTTTAGCTGTTTACAGATTATGAAGGAATGTTTAATGATTATTCACTGGAAGAAACAGATAAGTCCAAATTATGAAATGATAAGATTCCTTCCTTCCTTCCTTCCTGTCCCTTAACCCTATCCAGGGTCGTGGGGGCTCCACATGGATGCAAGGGTCTGGGTCGTGGCAAAGCTTTTTTCTGTCCATTCGTCAATATTGTCCATCCACCTTTTTCTCTGTCTGCCTCTTTTTCTTCCCCCTGAACTGTTCCTTGGAGTATTGTTTTTGATAGTCCGTTAGTTCTTGTCACGTGACCATACCACCGAAGTTTCCTTTTTCTTACTGTTGTCAGAAGGTTTTCATAGTTTTTGACATGCTGTGAAATTGTTCTTCGTACTTCCTCATTGGTAATGTGGTCTTTGTATGAGATGCCAAGCACTCTTCTAAAGCATCTCATTTCTACTGCCAGGATCTTCTTTTGCAGTTCTGCTGTTAGTGTCCATGACTCGCACGCGTAGAGAAAGATTGACAGGACCAATGCGTGCATTAGCTTCAGTTTGGAAGTGAGGGCGATGTTTTTGTCCCTCCAGATGGGCTTCAGCTTGGCTAGTGCTGCTGTTGTCTGTGCTGCTCTTGCAAGAACTTCGGTTTTCGATCCCTGTTCACTGATAATGGCTCCGAGATATTTGAACTGAGCCACGGTTTCCAGCTCACTCCCGCTGACTGTAATCTTCTTTTCTATTGGTTTTGTGCTGTTTGTCATCAACTTTGTCTTTTCGGCACTGATCTCCATGCCATATCTGGATGATGTCTCGTCCAGGTGTTTCACCAGGTTGGCAAGTTCGTCTTCATTTCCAGCCAACCCATCGATGTCGTCGGCAAATCTCAAGTTGGTGATTGTCCTTCCTCCAATACTGACTGAGCCGTGATGGTTTTCAAGGGCATCCGTCATAATGCGCTCAAGGAAGATGTTGAACAAGGTTGAAAAGAGGAGACAGCCCTGGCGAACTCCAACTGATGTGTGAAACCAGTCCCCCACTGTGCCCCCAACAAGCATTGCGCTGCTCGCTTTTGCGTATAGCTGTGTGATGGTGTCAATAAGCTTCCTTCCCATGTTGTACTTCCTCATGGTGGCCCACAGTGCTTCATGCCATACTCTATCAAATGCCTTTTTGAAGTCGATAAAAACGTGGTAGATGTCCTGTTGGTGTTGGCTGTATTTTTCGCATAGGACTCTGAGATTGAATATTTGTTCTGTTGTGCTTCTACCACTGCGAAATCCCGCTTGTTCTTCGGCAATGATCTCCTCTGCCTGTGGTTTCAGTCTGTTCAAAATGACTTTCAGCATCACTTTGCTAGCATGGCTGATAAGGCTGATCGTTCTGTAATTCTGGCATAGTTGTAAATTGCCTTTCTTGGAAAGTGTGATGATTAGTGACTGGGTCCAAGGTGTCGGCCATTCTCCCGTCTGCCAGATTTTGTTGCAGATTTTCCAGAGGATGTCAGTCACTGCCTCCCCTCCATGCCTGATCAGTTCTGCTGGGATGTTGTCCACTCCAGCAGCTTTTCCATCTTTCAGCGATCGTATTGCTGTTTCGACTTCTTCGCGTAGAATAGGGTGGTCATCGTCATTTGTTGATTCCTGGCATGTAAGGACAGTTGAGTCACCCTGTGTCTGGTGGTTGTAGAGGTCAGAGCAGTATTCTGTCCATCTATGGATGATTTCTTTATCTTCTGTCAGGCACTTTCCTTGTTTGTCTTGAATGGTACTGATCCTTGCCTGTCTCTGTGTGGTGAGTTCTTTCACCACTTTGTACGCCTTTATGCTGTTGTTCTTGTTTAGGCTGTCTTCTATTTCTGTGCATTTATTTTGTATCCATCCTTCTTTGGCCTCCCTCATGCCTTTTCTGATTTCTTTGTTGATGTTTCTGTAGGCTAGGGCTCCGTCTGTTGTATTTTTGACTTTCTTGATTTCTCTTCTTTTGTCACACATTTCAAGGATTTCGTCTGTAATCCAGGGTTGGGTTTTCCGGCGTTGTTTTCCTAAGAGGTCATTTGCAGTCTCTGTCATCACTGTGTTAAACTTGGTGGTCATTTCCTCCGCAGTTTCTTCTTGTGTGCTCAATGCTGCCAACTTTCCGCCATTGGAAGGACTCTGCAATGGAGGGGTCCTTGAGTCTGTCCAAGTTGAACTTCAGTCTGGTGTTCTTGGGCTTCTTGATCTTCTTCAGCCTGACCTTGAAGTTCATTATCACCAGGTCATGGTCACTACCCACATCTGCACCTAGAAATGTTCGCGTCTTGGCTCTGCAGATTCCAGATCTAAAACGGATTGGGACCAAGATGTAGTCGATCTGGTGGTTGGTCCCATTTGGTGCATGCCAAGTCCAGCATCGTGACGCCTTGTGTTCACCAAGGGTATTAGCCAGTGTCATGTTGTTGTATCCGGCGAACTCAAGTAGGCGCAGTCCTCGCTCGTTGGAAATTGCATTACAGGAGGGCCCACAATGGTTCTTCCAGTCTTTTAATGCATCAGCGCCCACTTTAGCATTCCAGTCTCCCTGAATGATAAGGATGTCTTTTTTGTCAACCTCGTCAATGATTTCTTGAAGTTGTGTGTAGAATTCCTCCACATCCTCATCATCATAGTCTGTTGTCGGTGCATAGGTTTGTATCGCTGTGATGTTGAATGGTGCTGCTCGGAGGCGGATGGAAATGAGCCTGTTGGATATTGGGCGGCACCCGAGTATTGAGCTCTTGACGTTCTTGTTGACAAGAAATCCTACGCCGTGGATGTGTTTTTTCAAGTCTCCACTGTAGTACAATACATGTCCTTCCTCAGTTTGGTGTTCTCCATGATCTTTCCACCTGACTTCGCTCAGTCCAACTACATGCCAGGAATATCTTTCCAGCTCATGCGTAAGTTCGTGCAATTTGCCTGGCTGTGCAAGTGTTCTAACATTCCATGTGGCGATGGTGAGAGTTTCTCTTCCTCGGATCTTTTTTGAAGAGGTTCCACCAGTCGCATACTTGTCACCTCCGCCCTGGTGTCCAACGGAAGGCGCGGTCCTTGGTCCGGGCGACGACCGAGCCGGTATCAACATTGGTTTTTGGTTCATCATCATGTAGTGTGTCTTGGGCATGAATAGCCTGGCGGCGCCCATCCCTCTCCAGACCTGACCACAGCCGATATCCACCCACACGGCAGCTCGCCTTGGTCATGAACACGTGGCCGTTGTAGTTCATCGTTGAACCCTTCCGCCCTGGCCGGTGACCTGCGTCGAGGAGGTCCTTCGCCCAGTAGTGCCATGATAAGATTACGTAACCACAAAACACCATTAAACTATACCTACAAAGCTAAGATACTTATATCAGTAACCATGGATACCTGAAACAATCGTGTGAAATTTTCAAGACACTGTCATAATTGCTGAGAGGGCTGAGTCTTTGAATTTTAAAATGTGATTTTCTCAGTTTCACTTTTTTGTGACTTATCTGGTTTCCCCAGTGGGTCTTCATATATATATATATATATATATATATATATATATATATATATAATATAATACATACATACATACATACATACATACATACATACATACATACATACATACATAATATATATATATATGATTATGTGTGTGTGTGTTGTGTGGTGTGTGTGTGTGCATGTGTTTGTGTGTGTGTGTGGCAAATGCATGTAATAATAATAATAATGATAATTCTATCGCGCTATTCTCTTAATTATTTTCGGTTTTCTGCACGTTACACTTTTATGAGACATAAGTACATACAGACGGACTGATACTACACGTGCACGCGCACGCACGCACACACACATGCCAACACACACACACACACACACACACACACACACACACACACAAAACACACACACACACACACACACACACACATATATATATATATATATATATATAATATATATATATATATTTTATATATATTATATATATATAATACAAACACACTACAAACAGATCTCAGAATACACGTACTCACACTCGTACGCAAATGAAGAAATACTCACAGATCCTGTTCAGTTCAGTTCATATTGCTTATAGTCCAGCCGACCACTAGAGCCATATCAGGGCTAACACCACGTCAAAAAAAAAAAAAGAAAAAAAAAAAAGAAAGAAATAAAGAAAAAAAAAAGACAACCTCTTAAGATAAAAGACAGCAGTTAAAACTCATGCTTACCGTCAAACTCACAGAGCCAAACATGTTCACACATATCCGGTCACAGACATGAATGACATTTCAGGACGGTTTGCTCAATACCACATGATGATTGTTACACGTGGAAATATGATCATAAGAAGAATGGACAGGTGTTGATGAACAGATGAAATCTGTGTAAACATCAATGATCATTATAGACCTGTTGCATTTCAGCAGTGTTTGCTCAATATCAAGAATCATTGTTACACGTAGAAATACAAACTAAGATAGAGCATATGAAGAATGGAAAGGTGTTGATGACCAGGTGACTTAATACTACTATCATCGATAACATAGATCTTGATGAACAGATAAAATGTGTGTACACATCAATAACGGAAGCTCAGGGTGAACAAATAAAACTTCAAGGATCAAACCGTTGGAAAGCCCTGGTGAACAACGAAATCCGTACAACCTGTACAATCATCAACATAGGGCGACTTCGGTAAACATGTACAGTTGTACAAAAAATCAACGATGTACAGTCTTTATATTGGAATCATTGGAATTATTTGAAAAGGGTATTCACCAAGTTGGGACAACTCCAATTATCTGACAGAGTTCCCGACCCTGCACAAAACCGTCTGCGCTGGCAAGGTCTTGAACAGTCTTTGTAAACATGTAAAAGTATACAAACATCAACGATGGAAGATCTGGATGAACAGGTAAAATTGTACAAACATCAACAATGGACAAGTCTTTGTAAACATGTAAAAGTAAACAAACATCAACGATGGAAGATCTGTATGAACAGGTAAAATCGTACAAACATCAACAATGGACAAGTCTTTGTAAACATGTAAAAGTGTCTGAAAATCAACAATGAAAGGTCTTGATAAACAGGTCAGATTGTACAAACATCTACAAACATCAACAATCAAAGGCCTTGATGAACAGATACATTTATACGAACATGAACAATGCACAGGTAAGTGACAATAGGCAGACAGAACCCTTAGTGTAGCCCATATGATTCCTATTCTTATTGTTGCTTAAAACCCAGCCGACCGCGTAGGGCATAATAACGTTTCAATACACACACCGTACTTCACCACAAAGACAGGAACAGAAAATTAAGTACACAACCAGTCGCCGTAGTGTAGTGAGTGGTTAACGCAACGGACTACCGACTGGAAGGTTGTGGGATCGAATCCCCATCAGTTCCTTCAAAACTATATCATTGTGGGATTTTTCGGCTCTAACCGGCTCCTACCCGGAGTTGGGCGTGCTATGGGCTCATTGGGAAGACTGGAACCACACAATCGAGTCTCACCCACTTCACGGATGCGTCAATGAGGGTGTTACTCAAATCTTTGGAAAGTGTCTATATCTCTCAGGCCTGGTATGATGCCAGGATACATTATAATAGTAAGCGTAGAGTACAGCCATGTCACGAAGTCTCAGTCTTTGATGGGACTTCATAGCATCATGATTATCATCCTCATCCACATCAACATCATCGCATTGTAAAAAAAGAAAAACTGTGCCAGCTTCTGTGGCCATTAATGGTGGCGTAGAAAATGGGACGACAAGAAAAGATGAGCACAAAGTAATCTCCCTAAATGCGATGATCCTAAAAAAATTAATTTTTTTTAAATAAAAAAAAAGAAAAAGAAAAAAAGAAAATTAGCAACATATATCAGTGCATTGGCACACATAAGCTGGCGTTGACCGCTCCTCCAATTCATCACACAGTGGATTAAAAAGCAAAAAAATAAATCTACCTGAAAACAAATTTCAACATAACCAAGGACACTAAAACAAATATAAAAACGGCCTAAGTTGCCTAAAATTGCTTCTGCATATCTCACCTCCCTAGAGCCAAAAATGTATTTAATATATGTACCCAATCATCAATCCTAAGAGAAAATATGTAAGACTTTATTGAACACATACAGGTGAAGGGACCAGCAAGGCAGAAAATGATAGGAAGAAATGAAAGAAAGCAAAGAAGCAAGGCAGAAACAAAGAGAGTGACAGAACAGAGGAAATTTCTAGCACAAAATTTCCAGAATGTGGGAAGACTGTTTTACACTGAAAGAATCCCCGGCATCCCCACGGGGGCGGGGGGTGGGGTGGTGTGGTAGCCTACATGATTGAGTTTAGTCCCAGTCCGCAACATTAAACATCGGCCTGTTTTGCTGTCCATCTTTATGTTTCCATCATCCTGGTGATGTCAACTTAGTGTTCCAAAGGTCTTC
>CM060313.1:85116599-85119099 GCA_030674185.1 Monoplex corrugatus | reverse complement strand
TATGTTTTATCTAGTCTATATTTTTCAACTAGTAATGTATCCGCCTATCATTGGAACAATCTTGGTTGCATGTAAATGACATGTATATATGTGTATCTTATCTTCAAAAAAGGGAACATACACATAAAGTAAATAAACGAATAAAGGTCTGAATCGCCGCAATAGAGCAGAAGGCAGCGCGTCGGTCTCATAATCACTGAAACAGAGCGATCTGAAGGTGGTAGTAAATACTTCGCAACTCCTGGGTCAGCGTTTTGAGGGTGAACCTCATTTCTCTCCCTCGCTGTTTTACCTTCCATGACCCTGAAAAGGTCAAAGCACCCACTCACAACTGGGTGAATAGAAGGCCAAAGGCCAAAGGCATTATAAGTTCTATTTATAACGTCTTTGCCGCAGGCTCACAGTTTCATTTACCACGCTAGAACTCAAGCAGTCAGTTTGGAAGACATCAAACTGGGCTTCTTAATTCTATCTTTAACCCTATATTAACCCTTTGACTCCTGCACCATATCCACCAACTTCGAAAACTTAACCCGTTGACTCTCTCACCCTATGCACCAGCGTCCTGCAGGAAACTGGTGGATAGGGTGAGGATCCAAACGGTAATGTTTTTGCTTTGCTAGCATGGTTGACAATACAGGATGCTGGTGGACAGGATGTGGGAGTCAAAAGAATAAAGAAGAAGATTGTGAGACGACGAGCAACACGTATAGGATATTTTATGAGGCAAGAGAAATTAGAGCGCCTGGTCACAACAGGAAATCAGGAGGGGAAAAGAGTACCAGGTAGACCCAGGAAGGAAATATTAGACGGACATGCAGAGTGGTTGAGGACGGAGAGGGTGGGAGATGTACAAAGTTTGCAGTGACAACGGATAGATTCGTATGGAGGGCCAACGCCATGCGGCAGGGCATTTGATAATGATGATAAGCCGATCAGTTCTTTTATCCTGTCATGGAATATCTTTTTTCTATTAAGAAAGTGGTACTGGACGAATTACTGTCAAAAATAAATTGCTAATTCATTAATCTAGGACTGGGAATACAGTTAATATAATATATATATATATATATATATATATATATATATATATATATATATATATATAATATATAATATATATATATATATATATAAACAGCCTGACAATCTTGGTAAGACGTCTGTAATAGAAATTGCCCAGTTTTGTTGGAAAAGATTTGAATTTGCTTTTTTTTTTCTCTCTCTCTCTCTCTTTTCATAGCGTTCCGATTTTTGTCGGATGCACGGACAGAGGTCTGTGGATGTATGTACGCACGTTGTTATGCCTTCAGTTGCTGCATGTTGACCTTTGAGACCGGAAAAAAATTCTCGACCCTCCACGTGAGAGGTATCTAGCAGGGTATACATACACATGTGACCTCCCACCACGAAATCAGTCTTAACTCACAGTCAGTTGAACAGCGGTAGGAGCTGAAAAGGTGACTGAGGGTCTATCTGGGGTGTTTTGACTTTTTCTCAAAATTGATTTCTGTAGACTATAATCTATCCCCCACAGAATTTTTTTTTTTTTTTGGAAAAAATATGATTAATCAATTTAAAATGGTATTTTAATGTACTGATCGCAGCAGAAAGAACGCAATTTCTTACCAAAAGTACCTACTTTTGTCTCTTATTATAAACCGTAACTGTGCAGTACCCGCACATGTAATATACTGATGGAAAGCTCTTTGGTGCACCTTTCAGATAATGACAGCGAAAATTAGAAACAAACTGGGTCAAAGCCACCAAATAAAGTAATTTAAGGAAAATGTGTAGGAGAGCACACAAAAACTTTAGAGGCCGTTTTCTCAAAATGGCCGTCATACAACTTAATGACTTTAAACATACAAAACTTCTACATTTTGTTTAGTACAAGCTTTATTCAAGTACCAAAATAACCAGCAGAATGTACACTTTCCAGTGATATGTATATCTCAAAATGCCCAAAATGCTAGTTAAGACTGATTTCATGGTGGGAGGTCACATATATATATGTATGTATATATATATATGTGTGTGTTTGTGTGTATACATATTATACATACATATACATATATATATATATATATATATATATATACAGAGAGAGAGAGAGAGAGAGAGGGAGAGAGAGAGAGAGAGAAAGAGAGAAAGATATATATATATATACACACTTTTTTTTCGTCTGTTGTAAGGTGCTTTATGTTGATCGCATGCGTATGTCTGGTGCATGGATGAGCCTTGATTTAAATTGTAAAGTTAGGCGTTGTATAAATACTGTTGTTTGTTGTTGTTGTTGTTTTGTTGTTGTTGTTGTTGTTATCATTATTATTATTATTATTATCATTATTATTATTATCATTATTATTATAAATAATAATAATAATTTATTATTATTATCATCATTATTATTATTATTATTATTATTATTATTATTATTATTATACTGACCTGATTAGTGTTAACCCTTTGACTCAAGCACCTAGTCCATCAGCTTCCT
>CM060313.1:85101599-85111599 GCA_030674185.1 Monoplex corrugatus | reverse complement strand
GACTTTTCGCTTTCCACGCACTAAGCTCAATACCTATGGTCCACGAGCCTTCTCTGTTTCTGGTCCACTCTCCTGGAACAAACTTCCTCTCTCAGTCCGTCAGCAACCTACTTTTGTCTCCTTCAAGTCCGCTCTCAAAACTCACCTTTTCTCCTCCGCATAAAATCCTAACCTCACTCAACCCCCCCCCCCCCCCCTCTGCAGCCTGTCTCCGCTCGGAGGGAATCACATGGTTATAATATATAATTGTATATGCTATGCTCTCTATAATTTTCCATTGCTTTTATTCTTGCTTTTATTGCTTTTATTCTTTCTCCCCATTTATAGCCATGCGTGTGTGTGGGTGTGTGTGTGTGTGTGTGTGTGTGTGTGTGTGTGTGTGTGTGTGTGCGTGCGTGTGTGTGCGTGCGTGCGTGCGTGCGTGCTTGCGTGTGTGTCTGCTTCAGCGCTTAGATTTGATTTTATCAAGATTTTGCGCTATATAAAAAAAAATATTGTAATATTGTGAACAAATTTTGTCTTTTCAAATCAAATCACAATCATCTAAAAAGAAAAAGAAAAAAAAGTCCATGCTCTGTCAAATAGATGACTTTTTATTAGAGTGATATGGACGATTTACACATTTCGGCCATAGCCCCTTCTGAAGGCGTGTGAATTATAAAGTATAGCAATTGGTTTAGACATTCTTCTGACATCTGAGTCAACGTGAATGCCAGCGTTCAAGCAGACAGAAAATAAGCACACGAAAATGCAATGAGAACCATATGTCTAACCAACGAAACACGACAGGCACCAAGCAGCCTTCGTCAAGCGGACACCAAAGGCAACAACAACAACAACAACAACTACTACTACAACTACTACAACTACTAACTACTACTACTACTACTACTACTACTACTACTACTACTAAACTCTACTACTTCCACTACTACTACTGCAATGAAATTCATTAACCATTTGACTCCCATATTCTACCTACCAGTGGCAAAACCATAACCCTTTAACTCCCTCACCCTATCCAGCAGGTTCCTGCAGGAAGCTGGTGGATTGGGTGAGGGAGTCAAAGGGTTTTTTAAGTGTTTGCTTTGCTATCACTGAGGACGATGCAGGATGCTAGTATTATATCTATAGGGTGAAGGAGTCAAAAGGTTAAATTTAGGACGAAACAGTTTTATCAACACAGGTTCGTTTCAACGCTCCACGAACCATCAAGGAAGTTAGCTGGTCTGTTGTTTGTGTCTTTAATCCATGTTAACAGAATGTTTTTTACCTGTCATCGCTCGTTAATAAGATGTACGTTTTGTACGTTTTATTTGTTTTTTTTTTTGTTTTTTTTGTTTTTTTGTTTTTTTGTTTTTGTTTTGTTTTGTTTGTTTGTTATTTCTGACATTTTGCTCGTTTCATTAATAACCTCTAGGAGGTAGGCTATGTGCGCATGTTTTCGCGTATTAAGTTGAAATAGGCTATGTGTGCATGTTTTCGCGTATTAAGTTGAAATAGGCTATGTGTGCATGTTTTTCGCGTATTAAGTTGAAATAGGCTATGTGTGCATGTTTTTCGCGTATTAAGTTGAAATAGGCTATGTGTGCATGTTTTCGCGTATTAAGTTGAAATAGGCTATGTGTGCATGTTTTTCGCGTATTAAGTTGAAATAGGCTATGTGTGCATGTTTTTCGCGTATTAAGTTGAAATAGGCTATGTGTGCATGTTTTTCGCGTATTAAGTTGCTGCGCGTGGGTTTCAAATAGCGTGTAAACATGATCACACATAGTATATGTGTGCAGTGCATGTTCTCGACTTCTGCGCGTGGGTTTGTGTGTAAACATATATACTCTTTCTCTCGCTCGTTCCAGATAAATCCATGCGCGAAAAGAAAGTCCAGTTCTCATTCACAGTACAGTTTCACAACTCTGACACAATCAACACACATCGGGTTTCTGTACTAAGAGGAATAACACAATTCTCATTATAGCATCAGTAATATTTCATTCTGGCCTTCTAGCTCTAGGGGTCTAGCTTTTCTTCCTAGGTCTTACAGAAAACTATGGACACAGACTTTACAGCATGTTATAAAGATTCTACCGGTCCGCGTACAAACACGGACATCGCTTGTCATGTGCTGCTGCGACTAATTTATTGCCTGAGTCCCCACTGCTTAGGTTCTACAGACCCCTCCGTGGGTTATAAAAGGCCGAAGTGCTGATCTCTTTTCCCAGCCTACTTTCATTCAGATCAACCTCTGGCTATGTTACCACCCCCCCCCCCACCCCCCGGTGGGGATGCCGGGGGCTCTTTCAGCATGAATACCGTCCCCACCTTCTGGAAATTCTGTGCTAGAAATTGCTTCTTTCCTGTCATTCTGGAGGTAGGAGTTTGTTGTGCAAGAGGGATTCGTCGCACTAGGACAATTCCATATGCACTCTCTTTGTTTCTGACTTGTTCTTTATGCTTTCTCTGTCATTTTTTTCTATCATTTTTTTTTTTTTTTTTTTTTTTTTTTTGCCTTGCTGGTCCATTCACCTGTATGTGCTCGATAAAATCCTACGTACTTTCTCTTAGGATTGATAATTGGGTACATGTATTAAGTGTTGTTGTTTTTGTCTCTATGGAAATGTGATATGTGTAAGCAATATTGGGCAATTTAGGCCCGTTTTCATATGTTTTAGTGTCCCTAATTATGTTTAGATTTGTATTCAGGTATTTTTTTTAAACCCCTGTGTGATAAATTGGATGGAGTGGTCAATGCCAGAGACATCTTGGATTATGTGCGCGAATGCATTGATACGTGTACTTCATTTTTTTTCTTTTTTTTTAAGTATGGTGTAAGTTTTGAAACGGCTATACCTCTGATATGGTTCTATGCACGACTGGGCTTTAAACAAAAATAACAATAACCGTAACCCTGGCGATTTCTGGCACGCATTAAATTTCCTCCATCTGTCCCATTGACTGTTTATCCATCTACTGATCATCCATCCAGATCAGCTCCGGGCATTTTTTGAATTGGTCTTCTTTCTTCTTTTTCTTCTTTGTTCGCCGTCTACAATGATCAGTGTCTTATCTAGAGATGAATTTGGCCTTCCTATCCAGTTCCTGCCAGCTGCCATGGACGTTTGGTGGTTAAAAGTGATGAGTGGAAGATCCTATTGAGGGGCAGGACCTGGTGTTGCTCCATCTTGAAGGACCTCAATGGACGATGGTCAGTCTCTTCCATTGTAGATGACTATGTAGGCATTGGCGTTATGCCGGACAAGCCCTCTATTTATTTATTTATTTCATGTATATGTTCCTTTTCTCGAGGATAAGATACACGTCATTTACATGTAACCAAGATCATTCCAGGGATAGACTGATACAATGCCAATATAAAATATAGACTAGGTAAAACCTAGGTTAGGTAGGACCTCAGGACCTGCTCATGGGTTTATGTCCAGGCTTAAGGCATGCGCCATGATCACCATACGCATGGCACCTATGACATTAATGCATAAGGAATTCGTTCCGAGCGCGGAGACGTTGTCTTGAGAAACTGAAACTGAAACTGAAACTGAAATTGCGTTATATTGCATGGTACCATTCACACCTTTAGAAATAAAGATATGCCAATCGTATTAAAACGCCGAGTTTACGACGCATGCATAACGCCGACTGTGACATATGGAGCCGAAACATGGAACCTGACGAAACGTCAGCTGCTAAAACTGCGAACCATGCAAAGTGCCAACGAACTAAACAGATCATGATGGGAATCACCTGGAAGGACCGGAAAACGGCGGCATGGGTAAGAAGAAAAAAGAAGGTCCAAGAGATACTAGACACAGTTTGTGAACGAAAAGTGGAACTGGGCTGGTCATGTCATAAGGAGATCTGACAACAGATGACCACCAAAGTGACGCACTGGATCTCTCGAAGCCAAAAAAAGGAACAGAAGTCGCCAGAGAACCAGATGGCGAGACGATGTAGAAAAGTTCGACAAACAATGGACCAGAACAGCGGTTAACCGGCAACAGTGGCGTGCGATGAGGAAGGCTTATGTCCAACAACGGACCCAAACAAGCTGAAGTAGAAGTAGTAGTAGTAGTATGGCACCATTGTTTGTTAGAAGGCGCTTGCAGGACTGGTACCTTTGATTTCAGTCCTCTAGATTTTCCTGCCCTTACCTCAAGATCAAAAAACCTACTCTGTGAGTGCTAGGGGGTCAAGGGCTTCAGTTAACCCTTATGCAATTGATGGCTCCCACCTGTCTCACCTGTCAGCGTCACCGGGTTCGGTGTTGACCGCGGTACATTTTGACATCACCATCTCACTCTAGGCCGCTGTCTTGACTTTTGTGGACAATTTCTTGAATATATATAGGCCACTGATGTTGGTTATGTATGGCTCCATCATACAATTTCATCAAAACCTATAGTACAGGGTATTTTCTAGGTGTGGCCTTGCTTAGAATCATCTCGCTCCGTCCTGATTGAAACCCTTGGTGTGTTCAAGTTGGTTTTTTATAGACACTTAACGGCTTTGATGTACATGAAATACGCTTTTGGTCACAACGGGAAAGCTGGAGGGAAAGCGAGCACCAGGTACACCCAGGGGTGAAATGCTAGACGGACTTGCGGAGTGGCTGAGGACGAGGAGGGTAGAGGAGATGCTTGGGGCAACAAGAGATAGAGACAGATGGAAGTCCATGATCGCCGACGCCATGCGGCAGGGCACCTGATGATGATGAAATACGCTTCTGTTCACCAGTCAAACTGTGCCTCCCTACTCACAAAACATTGACTCTCACAGTAAGAGCTATCATTATTCCAATTTCAACCTTGTCCAGGACTTTTTCGAAAATATTTCATATAGTCCAACATGCGTAATGAAATGGGTCCAAAGGATCAATAAGGATCCTTATGGCCACAGATGATTTCATGTAGTCCAGCATGTGTAATGAAATGGGTCCAAAGGATCAATTACGATCATTGTGATAAAAGATGATGGATTGATAGACACAGAACGAGTATGCCACTGATGGCGCATTTCCCATGAACCAGCGTCCGGTTGCATGTCTAAAGTTTACCAGATGTTTAAGATCATGTTTGATGACGACAATGGACAACACGCTTACATACACACTGGAGATTGACAAACCGATACGCGCACACGTGCACACACATAGATGCAAGCACACACACATACATATGCAAGCACACACACACGTGCAAGCACACACACATACACACCCACGCACACACACACACACACACACACACACACACACACACACACATACACACATACAGACGTTTGGACACATTGGACGGACAGGTATAAATTTCAGGATTAAACTTGACATGGCACACTACACACACACACACACACACACACAGCACACAACACACACACACACACACACACACACACACACACACACACACACACACACCACACACAATCACAAACACACACACACACACACACACAACACAACACAACACACACACACACACACACACACACACAAACAGACACACACACAGAGCAACCCCCCCCCCCCTTCAATACGGTCAGAAGACCAACGTCAGTCATTTCACCGCGGTCAGATAACATAATATATGGAACTACTGCCACGTGATAATCGGCACAGACTACTGGACTGCTTTTCGCTTCTCCACCTGCCTGTTTAAACCATTACCTTCCCCCTTTGTGTAAACTTCCCAAGTCTCTGTCCACATGCCATGGCTTGACCAGCGGCTGGCCCGCCTCAGATTGATAGCACACTGTCTTATGTCTGGTCCGTAGATTAACCCTTCGACTCCCGCACCCTGCCTACCAGCATCCTGCACTGTAAACCATGCTAGCAAAACAAAAACTTAACCCTTTGACTCCCTCACCCCATCCATCAGCTTCCTACTTAACCTTTTGACTCCCTCACCCTATCCACCAGCATCCCGCACTGTAAACCATGCTAGCAAAACAAAAACTTAACCCTTTGACTCCCTCACCCCATCCACAAGCTTCCTACTTAACCTTTTGACTCTCTCACCCTATTAGGTTAGGGTGAGGGAGCCAAAGGGTTAAGTTTTTTTTTGCAGTTGGTGGATAGGGTGCGGGAGTCAAAGGATGAAGTTTTTGCAGTTGGTGGATAGGGTGAGGGAGTCAAAGGGTTAAGTTTTTGCAGTTGGTGGATAGGGTGAGGAAGTCAAAAGATTAAGTTTTTGCATTTTGTGGATAGGGTGCGGGAGTCAAAGGATGAAGTTTTTGCAGTTGGTGGATAGGGTGCGGGAGTCAAAGGATGAAGTTTTTGTAGTTGGTGGATAGGGTGAGGAAGTCAAAGGGTTAAGTTTTTGCAGTTGGTGGATAGGGTGAGGGAGTCAAAGATGAAGTTTTGCAGTTGTGGATAGGGTGAGGAAGTCAAAAGATTAAGTTTTTGCATTAGGTGATAGGGTGAGGAGTCAAAGGATGAAGTTTTGCAGTTGTGGATAGGGTGCGGGAGTCAAAGGATGAAGTTTTTGTAGTTGGTGGATAGGGTGAGGGAGTCAAAGGGTTAAGTTTTTGCAGTTGGTGGATAGGGTGAGGGAGTCAAAGGATTAAATTGTTGCAGTTAGTGGATAGGGTGAGGGAGTCAAAGGATTACATTTTTGCAGTTAGTGGATAGGGTGCGGGAGTCAAAGGATGAAGTTTTTGCAGTTGGTGTGGATAGGGTGATGGAGTCAAAAGATTAAGTTTTTTGCAGTTGGTGGATAGGTTGCGGGAATCAAGGGGTTAACCTGTCCACCCCTCTCACCCAATCCGCCATCTTCCATGAGTTTTTTACATGGAACAGGTGTGAGCTGGTGGACAGGGTAAGTGAGTGACAGGGTTAACCCTTTGACTCCCGCACCCTATCTACCAACTGCAAAAACTGAACCCTTTGATTCTTTCACCCTATCCACCAGCTTCCTGTAGGAAGCTGGTGGATAGGGTGAGAGAATCAAAGGGTTCAGTTTTTGCTTTGCTTGCAGGGTTGACAATGGCGGATGCTGGTGGACAGGGTGCGGGAGTCAAAGGGTTAAGCCACGTCTCTCAGTAGACGATGGAGTATGTGTGTCTTTCTGTGTACGGTATTCGATTATTGTGCTAGTGACTGCTGTAAGTGGTTGTCATGATCGCCTGTTTTGGTGCGGCTGTAATGGTCTTGGGGGAAGCGAACTAACAATGTCTTACTGATTTGTAATGGTGTGTGTTGTGTGTGTGTGTGGGGTGTGTGTGTGTGTGTGTGTGTGTGTGTGTGTGTGTGTGTGTGTGTGTTGTGTTGTGTGTTGTGTGTGTGTGTGTGTGTGTGTGTGTGTGTGTGTGTTTTGTTGTGTGTGTGTGTTTTTGTTGTGTTGTGTTGTGTGTGTGTGTTTGTTGTGTGTTGTGTGTGTGTGTGTGTGTTGTGTGTGTTGTGTGTGTGTGTGTGTGTGTGTGTGTGTGTGTGTGTGTGTGTGTGTTGTGTGTGTGTGTGTGTGTGTGTGTGTGTGTGTGTGTTGTGTTGTGTTGTGTTTGTGTGTGTGTTGTGTTGCGCGCGCGCGTGCGCTCGTGTGTCACGCGCACGCGCGACCACAACGTAACTTTCACATCGCTTTAATGGCATAAAATTCACGACTTCTTATTTCATTTACCAAATGTACCCCCTAAATTCAGATTCAATTATTTACAGTTTCACCAATTTCGGTTACTCTACAGGAGGTATCAATACCAAGTCTCGGCCAGGCTACCCAGCAAAGAAAACCCTGCAATTAATCTCACTTACGTCGAGTTCATTAGTGCTTGATTAGTGTCTACGGATTTGACTGATGTCAACAACCAAGAATCTGGTTTGACTCTCTTCGGCCCTACGCTCCCACATCATACATCGATTTGGATCAACCAGTCGCCGTGGTGTAGTGGTTAACGCAACGGACTACTGACTGGAAGGTTGTGGGTTTGAATCCCCGTCAGTTTCTTCAGAAATCACTGTGGGATTTTTTCGGCTCTAACCGGCTCTTACTCAGAGTTGGGCGTGCTATGGGCTCATTGGGAAGATTGGCACCACGCTAGTCGAGTCTCATCCACTTCACGGATGCGTTATTGAGGTGTGTTGCTCAAATCTTCTGACCAGCACCACAGGTGTCTGTATCTCTCCGGCCTGGTTGACACCAGGATATATTATGATAGTAAGCGTAAGAGTACATCCCTGTCACACAGTCTCAATGCTAGATGGAACTCCATAGCATAATGATTATCATCCTCATCGACATCATCATCATCACATTGTAAAAAAAAAAAACTGTGCCAGCTTCTGTAGCCATTAAGCTGGCGCAGAAAATGGGATGGAAAGAAAAAGTGAGCACAAAGGTAACCTCCCTGAGTGCGATAAATCCTTAAAGAAACGATTTGGACTAGTCTTCATTCTTGCAAAAGGAAATGCGACGAAAACAGTCGACCCAAACGGGAAACCAAACTAAGACGATGTTAACAGCCTTCACGTACCTGTATAAATCAAATGACTTTGTATTGTTAATAAAAAACATATAATAGATTAGTAGATATGATGTACATGTATGTACGTAAATTTTGCTCAACCCATTGTACATAAATCTTGTTCGATTTTCTCAATGATATTGTAATATTATCCAGCAAATATTGGTCTTTATTTGTGTCTTGTCAAAAAGGAATTAAAACTAAGTTTGAAAAGAAAGAAAAAAAAAACTTCAAGTACAAGAAGCTGTGACAAGTCCTCTGTTTTGGGTTCACACTATCTCTCTACCAGCTTCCTCCACCCTTCTGCAGGAAGCTGGTGGATAGAAACGGATAAATAACACGGATGAAATGAGTGAACAAATTTGTCATGCCCCGCTTCCTCTGCCTACTTCAGGTTCAATTCCACAATATTTCGCACTGGGTAACTGACTACTTGAATCAATTATTCAACACAGGCTGCGATTCTGACAAAAGCGGCAGTTGATCAATTACACATCCAGTGAGATGAGAACATGCGAACGCAGCCGATCGTCTGGTCGTTGTTGGTTAGTGCACGGGCAAAACGGGAAGAGGGGAGGGGGACGGTGCGGGATTGTGGGGCGGGGGGGGGGGGGGTTCAAGTCGTCAAAATGAATAGTCAAGCCATTCTAACGATCTCTCTTTCTATGCAAAAGTGTTTACAGAAATTCCAGATTTTGTACTTCTCAGGGTCACTCTGACCTTGAAGAAGCATCGATTGAATAAAAACTTGATATGCATTGAGTTGTCAAATGGTCACAACAATAAAAACAGAAAGTAAATGTTGTCGGAAGTTTCAGAGAAAGCACTGCTTATAGATCTACACCTTCCACAAAAATATTGATTTTAGGCACTCTGGTCCTTGTGACCTTGACCTTGGATTTTTGATTGATTGATTTGGTTCAGTTTTTACGTCGACACCCACCTCAGGTGGTATGGCCGACGACGGGGATAACCATCCCACGGAAGTGGGGGAAGGGGGACTTATCTAATCCCACACTGACACCACCACAGAACAACAATGATGTGAAGATTGGACAGTGAGAAGGCCAGTTTTTAATGTAGCGCACCCCGGGATTCGAACCCACAACCATTAGCATGTGAATCCGACGCTCAAAACCAACTGAGCTACTGGAGCCCTTGACCTTGGAGCTTTTGCCTTTCAAACTTATGTCTTCGCGACTCCTGAAAAGTCCACACATTTTGATTCAGATTTGGTAAAGATCGATCCACTTCACGCATTCGTCATTGAGGGTATTGCTCATATCTTCTGACTAGCACCACAGCCAGAACAAGATTGAGGCAGCCGAGATGTGGTTTCTAAGAAGGATGTGGAGAGTTCCATGGACAGCAAAGAAAACAAACGAGACAGTCTTGATGGAGGCAGACACAAGTAGATCATTCATAAGGAAGATTAGGAAAAGGCAGGCAACATTCATAGGCCATTTTATGAGGAGAGGGGAATTGGAACACCTAGTCACAACGGGAAAGCTGAAGGGAAGGAGAGCACCAG
>CM060313.1:85076599-85096599 GCA_030674185.1 Monoplex corrugatus | reverse complement strand
CCATTCTTGATCCTCAGTAAAAAAAAAAATTCCAACTCTTTACCGCTCATATCAAGCAAAGCTTCAACTGTCCAAACAGGACTGGCGTCTCTGTATCGGTCACTATCAATCAAGCAGGCACCACCACACCACCAGATCCCTGGTACAGGTTGTAAATTGGCCATAAGGTGAGCTGTCCCTGACCAAGATACCTTATCACAGGCACGGCCAGAAATCGGAGGGACAGTGGAGTGGTGTTGTGTGTGAACGAGAGATCAAGGGTGACAGGTCACCTGCAATGCTCATAATGTACCGCCACACGGCTTGTCATAATAAGTCATGATATACTGTTGTCCATTTGCTTATGCTACACGCCTCAGCGCCTGCCGACTTGCAAGACTTGAGGAATCAAAACTGTGCTTGATATTACGCGAGGCTTTGAGAGATGTTTGCCTGTCGTTCAGCGTTATGATGTATTAGTGAAAAATTGTGGGGGTGTCAGGTGTCAAGCAAAAAATATTGGACGGACTTGCAGAGTGGCTGAGGACAGAAACGGTGGAAGATGTGCTCGCGGCAACAAGGGATAGATGCATATGGAGGGCCATGATCGCCAATGCCATGCGGCAGGCCACTTGATGATAAGTGGGGATGTGGGTTGAGAAAGTCTTATGCTGTTTGTTATATTCACGCGGTAAAAGGATAGCGATGTTCTGGTGATTTTTGGTAAGCGTTTGGTTAAGCCATCTCCTCTCCTGGCACAACTTCACTGGCTCCCTGTATCAAAGCGCATACAGTACAACCTAGACACCATGTGCTACAAAAGCCTCAATAACGCAGCCCCCGATTACCTGTCAAGCCTACTTGAGATCTATGTTCCCTCACGTACCCTCCGCTCTGCCTCCGATCCTCTGACTTTTCGCTTTCCACGCACTAAGCTCAATACCTATGGTCCACGAGCCTTCTCTGTTTCTGGTCCACTTTCCTGGAACAAACTTCCTCTCTCAGTCCGTCAGCAACCTACTTTTGTCTCCTTCAAGTCCGCTCTCAAAACTCACCTTTTCTCCTCTGCATAAAATCCTGACCTCACTCAATCCCCTCTGCAGCCTGTCTCCACTCGGAGGGAAATCACATTGTAATATGTAATTGTATATAATATGCTCTCTATAATTTTCCATTGCTTTTATTCTTTCTCCCCATTTATAGCCGTGTGCGTGTGCGTGTGCGTGTGTGTGTGTGTGTGTGCGCGTGCGTGCGTGCGTGCGTGTGTGTGTGTGTGTGTGTGCGTGCGTGCGTGCGTGTGTGTGCGTGCGTGCGTGTGTGTCTGTTTTAGCGCTTAGATTTGATTTTATCAAGATTTTGCGCTATATAAATAAAATATTGTATTGTATCTTTCTGATTTTGGTAAGCGCTTGGCAGACATCTTTCTGATTTTTGGTGAGCGCTTAGCAAAGACATCTTTCTGATTTGGGTAAGCGCCTGGCAAAGTCATCTTTCTGATTTTAGTAAGGTTGACTAAGACATCTTTCTGATTTTGGTAAGGTTGACTAAGACATCTTTCTGATTTTGGTAAGCGCTTGGCAAAGACATCTTTCTGATTTTGGTAAGATTGACAAGAACATCTTTCTGATTTTGGTAAGCGCTTGGCAAAGACATCTTTCTGATTTTGGTTAACGCTTGGCAAAGACATCTTTCTGATTTTGGTAAGCGCTTGGCAAAGACATCTTTCTGATTTTGGTAAGCGCTTGGCAAAGACATCTTTCTGATTTTGGTAAGCGCTTGGCAAAGACATCTTTCTGATTTTGGTAAGCGCTTGGCAAAGACATCTTTCTGATTTTAGTAAGGTTGGCTAAGACATCTTTCTGATGAGGGTAAGATTGGCTAAGACATCTTTCTGATTTTAGTAAGGTTGACAAGAACATCTTTATGATTTTGGTAAGGTTGGCTAAGACATCTTTCTGATTTTGGTAAGGTTGGCAAAGACATCTTTCTGATTTTGGTTAACGCTTGGCAAAGACATCTTTCTGATTTGGGTTAACGCTTGGCTAAGACATCTTTCTGATTTTGGTTAACGCTTGGCAAAGACATCTTTCTGATTTTGGTTAACGCTTGGCAAAGACATCTTTCTGATTTTGGTTAGCGCTTGGCAAAGACATCTTTCTGATTTTGGTTAACGCTTGGCAAAGACATCTTTCTGATTTTGGTTAACGCTTGGCAAAGACATCTTTCTGATTTTGGTTAACGCTTGGCAAAGACATCTTTCTGATTTGGTTAGCGCTTGGCAAAGACATCTTTCTGATTTTGGTTAACGCTTGGCAAAGACATCTTTCTGATTTTGGTTAACGCTTGGCAAAGACATCTTTCTGATTTGGGTAAGCGCTTGGCAAAGACATCTTTCTGATTTTGGTTAGCGCATGGCAAAGACATCTTTCTGATTTTGGTTAACGCTTGGCAAAGACATCTTTCTGATTTGGGTAAGCGCTTGGCAAAGACATCTTTCTGATTTTGGTAAGGTTGGCAAAGACATCTTTCTGATTTTGGTAAGCGCTTGGCAAAGACATCTTTCTGATTTTGGTAAGCGCTTGGCAAAGACATCTTTCTGATTTGGGTAAGCGCCTGGCAAAGACATCTTTCTGATTTTGGTAAACGCTTGGCAAAGACATCTTTCTGATTATGGTAAGCGCTTGGCAAAGACATCTTTCTGATTTTGGTTAGCGCTTGGCAAAGACATCTTTCTGATTATGGTAAGCGCTTGGCAAAGACATTCTTTCTGATTTGGGTAAGCGCCTGGCAAAGACATCTTTCTGATTTTGGTAAGCGCTTGGCAAAGACATCTTTCTGATTTTGGTAAGCGCTTGGCAAAGACATCTTTCTGATTATGGTAAGCGCTTGGCAAAGACATCTTTCTGATTATGGTAAGCTCTTGGCAAAGACATCTTTCTGATTTTGGTAAGCTCTTGGCAAAGACATCTTTCTGATTTGGGTAAGCTCTTGGCAAAGACATCTTTCTGATTTGGGTAAGCTCTTGGCAAAGACATCTTTCTGATTTTAGTAAGGTTGACAAAGACATCTTTCTGATTTGGGTAAGCGCTTGGCAAAGACATCTTTCTGATTTTGGTAAGCTCTTGGCAAAGACATCTTTCTGATTTGGGTAAGCTCTTGGCAAAGACATCTTTCTGATTTGGGTAAGCTCTTGGCAAAGACATCTTTCTGATTTGGTAAGCGCTTGGCAAAGACATCTTTCTGATTTTGGTAAGATTGACAAGAACATCTTTCTGATTTTGGTAAGCGCTTGGCAAAGACATCTTTCTGATTTTGGTAAGATTGACAAGAACATCTTTCTGATTTTGGTAAGCGCTTGGCAAAGACATCTTTCTGATTTGGGTAAGGTTGGCTAAGACATCTTTTGGATTTTGGTAAGCGCTTGGCAAAGACATCTTTCTGATTTTGGTAAGATTGACAAGAACATCTTTCTGATTTTGGTAAGCGCTTGGCAAAGACATCTTTCTGATTTTGGTAAGATTGACAAGAACATCTTTCTGATTTTGGTAAGCGCTTGGCAAAGACATCTTTCTGATTTGGGTAAGGTTGACAAAGACATCTTTCTGATTTGGGTAAGCGCTTGGCAAAGACATCTTTCTGATTTTGGTAAGCTCTTGGCAAAGACATCTTTCTGATTTGGGTAAGCTCTTGGCAAAGACATCTTTCTGATTTGGGTAAGCTCTTGGCAAAGACATCTTTCTGATTTGGGTAAGCGCTTGGCAAAGACATCTTTCTGATTTTGGTAAGATTGACAAGAACATCTTTCTGATTTTGGTAAGCGCTTGGCAAAGACATCTTTCTGATTTTGGTAAGATTGACAAGAACATCTTTCTGATTTTGGTAAGCGCTTGGCAAAGACATCTTTCTGATTTGGGTAAGGTTGGCTAAGACATCTTTTGGATTTTGGTAAGCGCTTGGCAAAGACATCTTTCTGATTTTGGTAAGATTGACAAGAACATCTTTCTGATTTTGGTAAGCGCTTGGCAAAGACATCTTTCTGATTTTGGTAAGATTGACAAGAACATCTTTCTGATTTTGGTAAGCGCTTGGCAAAGACATCTTTCTGATTTGGGTAAGGTTGGCTAAGACATCTTTTGGATTTTGGTAAGCGCTTGGCAAAGACATCTTTCTGATTTTGGTAAGATTGACAAGAACATCTTTCTGATTTGGGTAAGGTTGGCTAAGACATCTTTTGGATTTTGGTAAGCGCTTGGCAAAGACATCTTTGAACGATCTGCGCAACTGTTTAAACGGACACCCTGTTCAGAATGTCACGATGGTCACAAACGCCCATATGTGCTGGATCCATTTCTAAGGTGTTGGTACAGTGCACCCATACTGGCTGATTTATTCATTTCATTTCATTTTTTTCAGGACAAAGTAGATAAAAAGATACATTTCACTGCAATGTAATCTAAATTGTTTCACACAGACAGACAGAAAGAGAGACAGAGACAGATAGAGACAGAAACAGAGAGACAGAGACAGACAGAGAGAGACACAGAGAGAGACAGATAGACAGACAGACAGACAGAAAGATAGAGATCAGGACCAGTATGCTAAACAGGACCTCAAGACTTTGCCAGCGCTTAGGGCCTATGCCTAGGTTCACGGTTTGTGTCGTGATCATTTTGGATCTTCTCCATCTGATGGCATCTGTGGCATTAGCGCAGACACGCCGTTTTGAGAAAGTGTAACTGAAAAAAAGGCGTTTTGCTTCATTACTAGATCTAGATCTTCTCACATTATAAATGTAAGGTTGTCTGAAATGGATGCGGGTACCATTTTAATGTACAGTCGGATTTCTAATGTGATATCAGAAACAAATCGTGCATTTGTATCACTTCAGACAGTAGTAGTTTTCTGTTGAAAACCTCACAGAAAGAGAAAGAGAGAGCGAGAGAGAAAGAGAGAGAGAAAGTGAGACAGACAGATAGACAGACATACGGACAGAGAGAGAGAGAGAGAGATGCTCATAAAAAACAACCGTCGCTTCGTTTACATGGATAACATTAATTCCTTTTTTATACTAAAAGAAAGATTATCAAACCAGTACCGGTGTGCAATGGTTTTCATAAAGGACTCAGCTTAATAACTCACAGGTTGTCGATTCGAATCCTATATGTCTCGTCAATGTCAATGTGGGATTTTTCGGCCCCAACCAGTTTATACACCAGAATTAACCCTTTGACTCCCGCACCCTGTCCACCAACTGCAAAATCATAACGCTTTGACTCCCTCACCATATCCACCAGCTTCCCGCAGCTCATATATGATAGAATTGACAACTGTGACTGCCAGAATAAATATTGTGGGAAATCTGATTGCGACTGATTATATTTCGTCAAGTAATGTTTTCAATACGCCAACAGTTTTTCCCATAGCAAAAAAACCTGACACACGAAAAGAATTTCCCAGCAAAAACATTTAAAAACAATACAAAACAAAAAACAAACAACGATAACAACAACACACACACGTACTCTAAGAATGCTACTATATAGTAATCTTATGGGATGAATAAGCTTATTTTTTTCATTGAATTTTCTATATCCTCAAATTTCCAAACGCTAAACAAGATATGTATGGAATGAACTGGGAAGAAACCTAACGTATCTTTTCCGATCGTACATTGTGTAGCTGTTTGATCTGAAATTAACTGCGTCGTAGGGGGCTGTTTTACGTCCCAACCCCTCATTATCAGTAAACCGTCAAAGACATTAGTACCAAGAACTCTCGACTTGTTTGCTTCATCCAGTGAAAGCGCTATTCTTTAACGTTCTTCGAAACCAAGCTGTTTGCTCAACATCAAACGATCAAGGAGAAACAAAAGACTCTCAATGTTCAAATCACCATTTCGCTCAGAGTCTCTCTCTAATGCATTTTCCAGAGCTGGGAACTTTGCTAGTCTCCTTATCCGAAATGAAGGCACCAAGTTGGTTTGCTGTCTTTGAAGAGTGTTCCTGCTGCCGAGTTCACCAGCTTGCGGCTTGGCGGGGTACAAGTTGGCACACCCTTGGAAGAGAAATAGACACGGTCGGGATGAAAGGTCTTGTTCTCTGACGCTTCTTTTGTTCGCTATGCCGATTGCTGCTGCTTCTCCCCGTGCGCGCGCGGTCTTGTTCTTGTTCCGTCTGGCGCGCGCGCGACGACAAAGCGCTTGTGTGTTTTCAGCGTTTGTGAGAGTGGCGGCGGCGTAAGGGAGAGAATCGAAGTTTTATTGGACTAAAGACATTTTCCCGTTATCCGTAATGTTTGAGTCTGTGTTTGTTGCCTACTGAATTAACTCGAACATTTCTGGACAGCGTTTCTTTTCTGTAACACTTGATTTAATTTATGCACTTTTAATGCGAAGCTTACAAATGCATGCACACAGTATTCATTGTGTAAATTAACTGCACAGCTATTAATTAATCTACTAACAAACAAAAGTGTTATTTCGCCTCAGGTAGTTTGTTTGTTTGCTTACATGTACTGTTTTCTATAGTCAGGAATTAAACGAGACATGCATTTTGTTTCTTTTTCGAAACACAGAACTTAAATTTTCAAGTTTATTTTTACCAAATGACCGAAAACACAAGAACGCTCAACAGTGCTTCAAACGTCAGTCTCTACGTGAAACTTGGGAATGTCTCGTACCTCTTCTTCGTCTTTTTTCTTATCATCTATCTTGATTGTGTAAGTTTAAAATGTAATCGATTTACAGGTCAGATTTTTTAAAGATCATTGCACTCGGGGAGGTTACCTTTTTTTTTCTACTTCATCTTAATGGTCACAGAAGCTGGGACATTTCTTTTTACAATGCCTTGCTGATAATGTCGATGAGGATGATAACCATGATGCTATGGAGTTCCATCTAGGATTGAGACCTCGTGACAGAGCTGTACTCTACGCTTACTATCCTAATATATCCTGATGTCAACCAGGCCCGAGAGATACAGACGCCTGCGGTGGTGGTCAGAGGATTTGAGCAACACCCTCAATGACGTATGCGTGAAGTCGATGAGACTCGACAGTGTGGTCCCAGACTTCCCAATGAGCCCATAGCACGTCCAACTCTGGGTAGAAGACAGTTAGAGCCGAAAATCCCTAAATGATTTTTGAAGGGAATGATGGGGAATCGAACCCACAACCTTCCAATCGGTAGTCCGTCTCGCTAACCACTACACCACGGCAAATGGCTACAGGTCGGACTTAGCATGAACAGTTTCAGGATGATGTGACTAACGCTATTGAAAGGGAAAAGAATTATTGATTGGGGCTATTCCTTTTTGTGAATGGTTCGTTTTCTGTTAAATACAAATGAACAGATTGAACGAAACTCAGACATACAGACATATATACAGACAGTCAGACAGACAGGCAGACAGACAGATAGACAGACAGACAGAAAGACAGACAGACAGACAGACAGACAGACAGAAATCGGTTCGCCCTGTTAAGTCTATATGTTCGCATGGCCACAGAAAACTGCTTTTATATTCATTTATATTTGTAGCTTGCGTTTGCGATTACGATCCCGATCTTTTAAAGATTCATGTTTAAAAACAATAATGGCGGCGGCAGGTTGTGTGTGAGTGTGTGTGTGTGTGTGTGTGTGTGTGTGTGTGTGTGTGTGTGTGTGTGTGTGTGTGTGTATGTCTGTCTGTCTGTGTGTGTGTATGTGTCTGTCTGTGTGTCTGTCTGTGTCTCTGTGTTTGTTGTGTGTGTGTGTGTGTGTGTGATGTGTGTTATTTATTAGTTTGTTGTTGTTGTTACTGTTTTTGTTTTTGTTGTAGTTGTTGTTGTTGTTTTTTGGGGGGCTTTTGTTGTTGCTCTTGTTTTGTTGTTGTTGTTGTTGCTGTTGCTCTTGGTGGTGGTGATTGTCTTTTGTTTGGCTGGTTGTTTTGTTTTTTGTTTGTTTTTGTTTGTTTATTTGTTTTTATTATTTTGCGTTTTGTTTTATCATCGTTACAGACGACCGTACAGAGAAATGTAAATCAGAAAGAGAGCTTCGCTTTAAATCTTTCCTGCATTAGACAGCAAAACTAACTGAACTGATGGATGTCCTAAGTGACACAAACACGGCAAGACACGTTTCTCCGGCAATTTTGTATTTAGCATTTGCAAATAAAACTCACTCTCTCTCTCTCTCTCTCTCTCTCTCTCTCTCTCTCTCTCTCTCTCCTCTCTCTCCTCTCTCTCCCTCTCTCTCCATCTCTTTCTCTCCGGCATTTTTGTATTTAGCATTTACATATAAAACACACACACACACACTTTCTCTCTCTCTCTCTCTCTCTCTCTCTCTCTCTCTCTCTCTCTCTCTCGCTCTTTCTCTATCTCTGCCCTCTCTCTCCATCTCTCTCTCTCTTCGGCATTTTTGTATTTAGCATTTACATATAAAACACACACACACACACACTCTCCTCTCTCTCTCTCTCTCTCTCTCTCTCTCTCTCTCTCTCTCTCTCTCTCTCTCTCTCTCTCTCTCTCTCTCTAGTGCGCCCCAGTAGCTCAGTTGGTTGAACGTCGTGATTCACATGCTTATGGTTGTGGGTTCGAATCCCGGGTGCGCTGTATTAAAACTGGCCTTCTCACCGTCCTATGTTAACATCATTGTTGTTCTTGTGGTGTCAGTATAGGATTAGATAAGTCCCCATTCCCCCGCTTCCCTGGGATGGTTATCCCCGTCGGCCTGTCACCCGAGGTGGGTGTCGACGTAAAAACTAAAAACCAAAACCATCTCTCTCTCTCTCTGTCTCTCTCTGTCCTCCTCTCTCTCTCTCTCTCTCTCTGTCTCTCTCTCTCTCTCTCTCTCCACACACACACACACACACACACACACACACACAAACATACACACACACATACACTTTTTCTCTGGCTCTCGCCTGCTGTCGCTCTCTCCCTCCCTCTTTGCCTTTCTCCTCTCTCTTCTGTATTTGCATGTTTATATCATTTCACTTCACAAGGACCGAGTCCGAAACGGTGCGGACGAATTCCAGCAAACAAAGAAACAACACTAGTATGAAATCACTACGTAAACGGGAACGCGCACCGGCAAGTAAACAAGCAAGCAAGCAAGCAAATAAACAAACTAACTGACTTACCAACTTCCAGAAAACAGAAATACGCATTCTGTAAAAGAATACCTTCCAGACCGCTGTCAGCCAGGAAGCATTAACTAGCATACAAGTTCCAGATCACCTGCTCTCAGACCAGCAATGACCAACAAATAACACCATTAAAACCCTTTTCGACTCCACACCCTATCCACCAACTGTAAAAAAAATAACCCTTCGACTCCCTTGCCCTACCCACCAGTTAATGCTTTTCTGGCATGGTTGACGAAGCAGGATATTGATGGACAGGGTGCAGGAGTCAAAGAGTTAAGTCTTTGCTTTGCTAGCATGGTTGACGATGCAGGGTGTTGGTGGACAGGATGCAGGAGTCAAAGGGTTAAACAAACACTGAACCAACCAACCAAGAAAGCAACCAAGAAAGCAACCAACCAACCAACCAACCAGCCAACCAACCAACCAACCAACTAACCAGTCGACCAACTAACCAGCCAACCAACCAACCAGCCGACCAACTAACCAACCAACCAACCAGCCAACCAACCAACCAACCAACCAGCCGACCAACTAACCAGCCAACCAACCAACCAGCCAACCAACCAACCAGCCGACCAACCAACCAACCAACCAAACAACCAACCAACAAACAAACAAACAAACAAACAAACATATGTCAAAAGAAGGAGAGAAAAAAAACAGAATTGCCTTACCTGTTTCGCCTGCATACAAACAACAGACACATTACAACACTTTTGAGAAGACAGATATACATGGTAGGCTACAGCTTAGACAAATATCTTTTCTCCTTCCAAATCTGCAATCGAACTGACAAACCAAACTCCACACCTCACGCCTAAATACTGCAATCAGGGGGGGGGGGGGGGGGAATCGATGAGGCTTCGATCCAGAATGACCCAGCTACAGGAATGTCAAAAGTGTCAAATTAGAAATTGTCCCTGAGTTTTGACAGTGAAGTGAATTTAGGGACCGAGGGCGCTAACTGACAGGAACTTGTTGACATAAACCACTCGACCACATGTTCCCCCCTGTGCCATTTTCTGAACTCCGATAGTAATGTTATTGTTGGAAATATGCTGTACGTTTATGGACCTTGAGAGTCAGGGGAGAGGATTAGCAGTAAGTGGGGGGAGAGAGACAGACAGACAGACAGACAGACAGAGACAGACAGAGACAGAGAGGAGAGAGAGAAAGAGAGAGACAAAGAGAGACAGAGATAGACACAGACAGAGACAGAGAGAGGAGAGAGACAGACAGAGAGAGATAGAGACAGAGACAGAGAAGAGACAGATAATTTTACACTTTGTTTTACTGAGAAACAGAGACAGACGACAAAATGACTGTCAGAGAAACACACACACACACACACACACACACACACACACACACACAAATTACTTGTTAAGACACACAATCATTTATTAAATCTAATCCCTGTTGCACATGGTGTGTGTGTGTGTGTGTGTGTGTGTGCATATGTACAACTTCTGCATACATTTTATTACTAGTTTATTGTCTGCTGACTTTGAAGCGCACAAGACATAACACTGGATCGCTCAATTCACACACACTGTTTCCATCAAAGTCGGAGAGAAGCCTTGTCCTACCTTATTTACTTCGAACTGTATTAAACATCCACCCATTTCTCGTGAAAGCTTGTAAGGACAGTTGACACCTAACAACTTGCGTGGCATCTCAACAAGGAGTCTGTAAATCTGCCTTCCAATAAGCGACACCAGTCACTTTCCTTTATCCTCAAATTAACCCCAAGTTCATTAAGCGGGCGGGTTCTCAATTGGATGAGTCGCAATAAGGAGTTAGATTTCGGTACACAGTCCCAGTCCTGCGTCCGTCTTGACACGGGTCTGTTTTCATTCGGGACTACTTTCACGCATGACCGCTTCCGGTTCGCGCGCGTCACGAGCTTTGTGACAAGCAAGGGAACGTGTCGCTTGCAAACAAAAGTAGGTCACACTCGTGTAAGGATACAATGCACAGACTTTACGCTTGATTTCCGGCGATTTTCCCCTACATGTCTACGAGTAGTCCACAACAGTTTATGTGTAGATCATAAACAAGGAGAGAAGTGGGTCCACGACTCGTTCCTCTGGTGGTTTCTTAAGAAACAGACAGGGAAGGTTCACAGGCAGGCGTGAAGGGATAAATCGGTTCAACACCTTCAGTCGTTTACTTTTCCTTGACTGGCAGCAGAGAGCTTGGATGACGATGGCAAAAGTGTCGCAGCGAAGACGTCAGTTTGTGTGAGCGGTCAGGCGCAGCAAGTCGTTCCCCTCACATAACGAGTTAATTTACCTTTGGATTGGGGAGAATCCCGTTAAATCAAGGAAGGAAAAGACCTGAGATGCATGCATGCAGAAGATCCCACGGCGCGGGAATAAAGAACTGTGCAATCGTCTTCTGTAGACATGTTTACAAGAGAGAGAGAGAGAGAGAGAGAGAGAGAGAGAGAGAGAGAAGGGGGAAGAGAAAGACACACACAGACACACACACACACATACACACACACACACACGCACACACATACACATATATATACACACACACACACACACACACACACACATATATATATATATTTATACATATATACACACACATATATATACACACAGAAAGAGAGAGAGACAGAGGAGAAAGAGAAATAGAGACAGACACATAGAGAGACAGACAGAAAGGGAGAGACAGGCAGAGAGGGAGAGACAGACAGACAGAGAGAAACAGAGAGGGAGAGAGACAGACATACAGACAGAGAGGGAAAAGAGACAAGACAGACAGGGAGAGACAGACAGACAGACAGACAGGGAGAGACAGACAGACAGACAGACAGGAGGAGAGAGAGAGAAGGATAAAATCCTCTAGCGTCTGAATCAAAAACCACCAAATCATAACGAAAATAGAATAACACAGATCTATATTTAGTCAATGAAAAGAAGACAGGCGAACATTTTCGACCAACTCATCTTTGTCAAGCGTAGTCCACGCAAAAGACAACAAAGAAACAAATATACAGGATTTAGAACCAAAATCGCACCAACATGTCAGCTAACTTCCCAACCCCACCCCACCCCCACTTTTTTGTTGTTGTTGTTGTTGTTGTTGTCGTTGCGTCTATAGGATGTGGTAAATAGGATGAAGGGAGAAAATGCTATAGGATGTGGTAAATAGATGAAAGGGAGAGAAATGCTATAGGATTGTGTAAAAACAGAGAAGGGAGAGAAGACTAAATGTGTAAATAGGTATTAAGGGAGAGAGAATGCTATAGGAATGTGTAAAGAAGGATGAGGGAGAGAAATCTATAGGATGTGGTTAAATAGATGAAGGGAGAGAAATGCTATAGGATGATGTAAATAGAGATGAAGGGGGAAGTAAAACTATAGGAGTGATAAATAGAGAGAAAGGGGAGAGAAATGCTATAGGATGTGGTAAATAAGATGAAGGGGAGAGAAATACTATAGGAATGTGGTAAATAAGATGAAGGGGAGAGAAATACATAGGATGTGGTAAATAAATGAAGGAGAAAACACTATAGGATGTGTAAAAATAAGGGGAGGGGAAAAATAAAGGGAAATGGAGAAAAGAAAGAGAGACTATAGGATGTAGTAAATAGAATGAAGGGAGAGAGAAATGACTATAAAATAAGAAGAGATGTGGATAAGAAAATAGATGAAGGAGAGAAATCTATAGATGTAGTAAATGAAGCAGAAGATAACAGGGAGAGGGAGAGATAAACTTAGGATGTGTAAATAAGTAAAAAAATCTAGGAGGAAAATAGGAATAACTATAGGATTAGTAAATAAGATGAAGGGAAAATTACTATAGGAATGTAGTAAATAAGATGAAGGGAGAGAAATACTACAGGATGTGGTAAAAAAGATGAAAGCGAGAGAATACTACTATGGATGTGGTAATAGTATGAGGATGATGGATGTGTAAATGTTGAGTGAGATTTACTGGATAGGATGTAGTAAATAGATGAAGGGGAGGATATACTATAGGATGTGGTAAATAGATGAAGGGAGAGAGATATACTATAGGATGTGGTAAATAGGATGAAGGGGAGAGAAATGCTATAGGATGTGGTAATAGTATGAAAGGGAGAGAAATGCTATAGGATGTAGTAAATAGAATGAAGGGGAGAGAAATGCTAAGGATGTGGTAAATAGTATGAAGGGGAGAGAAATGTAAACTTAGGATGTGGTAAATAAGATGAAGGGGAGAGAATACTATAGGATGTGGTAAATAGATGAAGGGAGAGAAAATACTATAGGATGTGGTAAATAGATGAAGGGAGAGAAATGCTATAGGATGTGGTAAATAAGATGAAGGGAGAGAAATACTATGGGATGTGGTAAATAGATGAAGGGAGAGAAATACTATAGGATGTGGTAAATAAGATGAAGGGAGAGAAATACTATAGGATGTGGTAAATAAGATGAAGGGGAGAGAAATACTATAGGATGTGGTAAATAAGATGAAGGAGAGAGATATACTATAGGATGTGGTAAATAGATGAAGGGGAGAGAATACTATAGGATGGGTAAATAGATGAAGGGAGAGAGAAATACTATAGGATGTGGTAAATAAGATGAAGGAGAGAGATATACTATAGGATGTAGTAAATAAGATGAAGGGGAGAGAAATACTATAGGATGTAGTAAATAAGATGAAGGAGAGAGATATACTATAGGATGTAGTAAATAAGATGAAGGGGAGAGAAATACTATAGGATGTAGTAAATAAGATGAAGGGAGAGAAATACTATAGGATGTGGTAAATAAGATGAAGGGAGAGATATACTATAGGATGTAGTAAATAAGATGAAGGGAGAGAAATACTATAGGATATGGTAAATAAGATGAAGGGAGAGAAATACTATAGGATGTGGTAAATAAGATGAAGGGGAGAGATATACTATAGGATGTAGTAAATAAGATGAAGGAGAGAGAAATACTATAGGATGTAGTAAATAAGATGAAGGGGGAGAGATATACTATAGGATGTAGTAAATAAGATGAAGGGGAGAGAAATGCTATAGGATGTATAAATAAGATGAAGGAGAGAGATATACTATAGGATGTGGTAAATAAGATGAAGGAGAGAGATAATACTATAGGATGTGGTAAATAGATGAAGGGAGAGAAATGCTATAGGATGTGGTAAATAGATGAAGGAGAGAGATATACTATAGGATGTGGTAAATAAGATGAAGGGGAGAGAAATACTATAGGATGTGGTAAATAGATGAAGGGAGAGATAACTATAGGATGTGGTAAATAGATGAAGGGGAGAGAAATACTATAGGATGTGGTAAATAGGATAAAGGGGAGAGAAATACTATAGGATGTGTAAATAGATGAAGGGGAGAGAAATACTATAGGATGTGGTAAATAGTATGAAGGGGAGAGAAATACTATAGGATGTGGTAAATAGATGAAGGGGAGAGAAATCTATAGGATGTGGTAAATAGTATGAAGGGAGAGAAATACTATAGGATGTGGTAAATAGATGAAGGGAGAGAAATGCTATAGGATGTGGTAAATAGAAATGAAAGGGAGAGAAATACTATAGGATGTGGTAAATAGTATAAGGGGAGAGAAATGCTATAGGATGTGGTAAATAGATGAAGGGGAGAGAAATGCTATAGGATGTGGTAAATAGATGAAGGGAGAGAAATACTATAGGATGTGATAAATAAGTGATGAAGGGGAGAGAAATCTATAGGATGTGGTAAATAGATGAAGGAGAGAAATACTATAGGATGTGGTAAATAGATGAAGGGGAGAGAAATACTATAGGATGTGGTAAATAAGATGAAGGGGAGAGAAATACTATAGGATGTGGTAAATAGATGAAGGGGAGAGAAATGACTATAGGATGTGGTAAATAGATGAAGGGGAGAGAAATACTATAGGATGTGGTAAATAAGATGAAGGGGAGAGAAATATATAGGATGTTGATAAATAAGATGAAGGGGAGAGAAATGCTATAGGATGTGTAAATAAGATGAAGGAGAGAGAAATGCTATAGGATGTGGTAAATAAGATGAAGGGGAGAGAAATACTATAGGATGTGGTAAATAAGATGAAGGGAGAGAAATACTATAGGATGTGGTAAATAAGATGAAGGGAGAGAAATGCTATAGGATGTGGTAAATAGATGAAGGGGAGAGATATACTATAGGATGTGTAAATAAGATGAAGGGAGAGAATACTATAGGATGTGTAAATAAGATGAAGGGGAGAGAAATACTATAGGATGTGGTAAATAAGATGAAGAGAAGAGAGATGATAATACTATAGGATGTAGTTAAATAAGATGAAGGGGAGAGATATACTATAGGATGTAGTAAATAAGATGAAGGGGAGAGAAATACTATAGGATGTGGTAAATAAGATGAAGGAGAGAGATATACTATAGGATGTAGTAAATAAGATGAAGGGAGAGAATATACTATAGGATGTAGTAAATAAGATGAAGGAGAGAGAATACTATAGGATGTGGTAAATAAGATGAAGGGGAGAGATATACTATAGGATGTAGTAAATAAGATGAAGGGGAGAGAAATACTATAGGATGTGGTAAATAAGATGAAGGAGAGAGATATACTATAGGATGTAGTAAATAAGATGAAGGGGAGGATATACTATAGGATGTGTAAATAAGATGAAGGAGAGAAATACTATAGGATGTGGTAAATAAGATGAAGGAGAGAGATATACTTAGGATGTAGTAAATAAGATGAAGGGAGAGAATACTATAGGATGTGTAAAAAGATGAAGGAGAGAGAATACTATAGGATGTGTAAATAAGATGAAGGGAGAGAAATGCTATAGGATGTGGTAAATAGATGAAGGGGAGAGATATACTATAGGATGTGGTAAATAAGATGAAGGAGAGAGATATACTATAGGATGTGTAAATAGGTGAAGGGAGAGAATCTATAGGATGTGGTAAATAAATGAAGGAGAGATATACTATAGGATGTGTAAATAGATGAAGGGGAGAGAATACTATAGGATGTGGAAATAAGATGAAGGGGAGAGAAATATTAGGATGTGGTAAATAGATGAAGGGAAGATATACTATAGGATGTGGTAAATAAGATGAAGGAGAGAGATATACTATAGGATGTAGTAATAAGATGAAGGAGAGAGATATACTATAGGATGTGTAAATAAGATGAAGGGAGAGAAATACTATAGGATGTGGTAAATAAGATGAAGGGGAGAGAGATATGCTATAGGATGTGGTAAATAAGATGAAGGGGAGAGATATACTATAGGATGTGGTAATAAGATGAAGGAGAGAGATATACTATAGGATGTAGTAAATAGGATGAAGGGGAGAGAATGCTATAGGATGTGGTAAATAGGATGAAGGAGAGAGATATACTATAGGATGTGTAAATAAGATGAAGGAGAGAGATATACTATAGGAGTGGTAAATAGGTGAAGGAGAGAATATTACTATAGGATGTGGTAAATAAATGAAGGAGAGATATACTATAGGATGTAGTAAATAAGGATGAAGGGAGAGAGAATCTATAGGATGTGGTAAATAGGATGAAGGAGAGGATATATATAGGATGTGGTAAATAGGATGAAGGGGAGAGATATCTATAGGATGTGGTAAATAGGATGAAGGAGAGAGATATACTATAGGATGTGTAAATAAGATGAAGGAGAGGATATACTATAGGATGTAGTAAATAGGATGAAGGGAGAGAAATACTATAGGATGTAGTAAATAAGATGAAGGAGAGAGATATACTATAGGATGTGGTAAATAAGATGAAGGGGAGAGAAATACTATAGGATGTAGTAAATAAGATGAAGGGGAGAGAATATACTATAGGATGTGGTAAATAGGATGAAGGGGAGAGAAATACTATAGGATGTAGTAAATAGGATGAAGGAGGAGAGAATACTATAGGATGTGGTAAATAGGATGAAGGGGAGAGAAATGCTATAGGATGTGGTAAATAGGATGAAGGGGAGAGAAATACTATAGGATGTAGTAAATAAGATGAAGGAGAGAGAAATACTATAGGATGTAGTAAATAAGATGAAGGGGAGAGAAATACTATAGGATGTAGTAAATAAGATGAAGGAGAGAGAAATTCTATAGGATGTTATAAATAGTATGAAGGAGAGAGAAATGCTATAGGATGTGGTAAATAGGATGAAAAAGAGAGAAATGTATAGGAGTGGTCAATAGTATGAAGGGGAGAGAAATGCTATATAATGTGGTAAATAGGATGAAGGGGAGAGAAATGCTATAGGATGTGGTAAATAGTATGAAGGGGAGAGAAATGCTTTAGGATGTGGTAAATAGATGAAAGGGAGAGAAATGCAATAGGATGTAGTAAATAGAATGAAGGGGAGAGAAATGCTATAGGATGTGGTAAATAGGATGAAGGGGAGAGAAATACTATAGGATGTGGTAAATAGTATGAAGGGGAGAGAAAAACTATAGAGATGTGGTAAATAGGATGGAGGGGAGAGAAATGCTATAGGATGTGGTAAATAGGTATGAAGGGGAGAGAAATGCTATAGGATGTGGTAAATAGGATGAAGGAGAGAGAAATGCTATAGGATGTAGTAAATAGAATGAAGAGGAGAGAAATGCTATAGGATGTGGTAAATAGGATGAAGGGGAGAGAAATACTATAGGACGTGGTAAATAGTATAAGGGGAGAGAAATGCTATAGGATGTGGTAAATAGAATGAAGGGGAGAGAAATGCCAAAGGATGTGGTAAATAGGATGAAGGGGAGAGAAATACTATAGGATGTGGTAAATAAGATGAAGGAGAGAGAAATGCTATAGGATGTTATAGATAGTATGAAGGAGAGAGAAATGCTATAGGATGTGGTAAATAGGATCACAAGGAGAGAGAAATGCTATAGTATGTGGTAAATAGAATGAAAGGGAGAGAAATACTATAGGATGTGGTAAATAGTATAAGGGGAGAGAAATGCTATAGGATGTGGTAAATAGGATGAAGGGAAGAGAAATGCTATAGGATGTGGTAAATAGGATGAAGGGGAGAGAAATGCTATAGGATGTTATATATAGTATGAAGGGGAGAGAAATGCTATAGGATGTGGTAAATAGGATGAAGGGGAGAGAAGTGCTATAGGATGTGGTAAATAGGATGAAGGGGAGAGAAATACAATATGATGTGGTAAATAGGATGAAGGGGAGAGAAATACTGTAGGATGTGGTAAATAGGATGAAGGGGAGAGAAATGCTATAGGATGTGGTAAATAGGATGAAGGGGAGAGAAATGCTATAGGATGTGGTAAATAAGATGAAGGGGAGAGAAATGCTATAGGATGTTGTAAATAGTATGAAGGGGAGAGAAATGCTATAGGATGTGGTAAATAGGATGAAGGAGAGAGAAATGCTATAGAATGTGGTAAATAGGATGAAGGGGAGAGAAATGTTATGGGATGTGATAAATACAATGAAGAGGAAATAAATGTTATGGGATGTGATAAATAGGATGAATGGGAGAGAAATGCTATAGGATGTGGTAAATAGTATGAAAGGGAGAGAAATGCTATAGGATGTGGTAAATAGTATGAAGGGGAGAGAAATGCTATAGGATGTGGAAAATAAGATGAAGGAGAGAGATATACTATAGGATGTGGTAAATAGGATGAAGGGGAAAGAAATGCTATAGGATGTGGTAAATAGGATAAAGGGGAGAGAAATGCTATAGGATGTGGTAAATAGAATGAAGGGGAGAGAAATGCTATAGGATGTGGTAAATAGGATGAAGGGGAGAGAAATATTATAGGATGTGGTAAATAGTATGAGGGGAGAGAAATGCTATAGGATGTGGTAAATAGAATGAAGGGGAGAGAAATGCAAAAGGATGTGGTAAATAAGATGAAGGGGAGAGAAATGCTATAGGATGTTGTAAATAGTATGAAGGGGAGAGAAATGCTATAGGATGTGGTAAATAGGATGAAGGGGAGAGAAATGCTATAGGATGTGGTAAATAGAATGAAGGGGAGAGAAATGTTATGGGATGTGATAAATAGGATGAAGGGGAGAGAAATGCTATAGGATGTGGTAAATAGTATAAAAGGGTGAGAAATGCTATAGGATGTGGCAAATAGTATGAAAGAGAGATAAATGCTATAGGATGTGGTAAATAGGATGAAGAGGAGAGAAATACTATAGGATGTGGTAAATAGAATGAAGGGGAGAGAAATGCTATAGGATGTGGTAAATAGTATGAAAGAGAGAGAAATGCTATAGGATGTGGTAAATAGGATGAAGGGGAGAGAAATACTATAGGATGTGGTAAATAGGATGAAGGGGAGAGAAATACTATAGGATGTGGTAAATAGGATGAAGGGGAGAGAAATGCTTTAGGATGTGGTAAATAGGATGAAGGGGAGAGAAATGCTATAGGATGTGGTAAATAGGATGAAGGGGAGAGAAATGCTATAGGATGTGGTAAATAGGATGAGGGGAGAGAAATACTATAGGATCTGGTAAATAGGATGAAGGGTGAGAAATACTATAGGATGTGGTAAATAGGATGAAGGGGAGAGAAATGCCATAGGATGTGGTAAATAGAATGAAGGGGAGAGAAAAGCTATAGGATGTGGTAAATAGAATGAAGGGGAGAGAAATGCTATAGGATGTGGTAAATAGGATGAAGGGGAGAGAAACACTATAGGATGTGGTAAATAAGATGAAGGAGAGAGAAATGCTATAGGATGTTATAAATAGTATGAAGGAGAGAGAAATACTATAGGATGTGGTAAATAGGATGAAGGAGAAATACTATAGGATGTGGTAAATAGGATGAAGGAGAGAGAAATGCTATAGGATGTGGTAAACAGAATGAAGGAGAGACAGATGCT
>CM060313.1:85066599-85071599 GCA_030674185.1 Monoplex corrugatus | reverse complement strand
GGCTGCGTTATTGAGGCTTTTGTAGCACATGGTGTCTAATTTGTACTGTATGCGCTTTGATACAGGGAGCCAGTGAAGTTGTGCCAGGAGAGGAGATATGTGGTCAGCTTTTTTCTTTTTGAGTACAAGGCGTGCAGCATTGTTTTGAATGCGCTGTAGGATGTGAATGGTGGAGGCAGGAAGACCAGACAGGAGTGAATTGCAATAGTCAATGCGAGACATTATGAAGGAGAGAACGAATAGAAATAGAAAACATAGGTTATGTTTTCGTGAACAACTTCCGAATTCATTCCAGTCACAGAATGAATTTCATTTTCTTTGCTCTCAATGCTTTTTTCTGAAGAAGATCTTCTGTGTGTGTGTGTGTGTGTGTGTGTGTGTGTGTGTGTGTGTGTGTGTGTGTGTGTGTGTGGTGTGTGTGTATGTGTGTGTGTGTGTGTGTGTGTGTGTGTGTTGTATGCGTGTGTGTGATGTAAAGACTACTTGACATAATGACAGTAATAATAATACGCGCGAAGTTAGATCTACATGTAGATTAGTTCTGAAAAATCACGTTCGTGTGTATGTGTATGTGTTGTGTTGTGTTGTGTTGTGTTGTGTTGTGTTGTGCTGTGCTGTGCTGTGCTGTGCTGTGTTGTGTTGTGCTGTTGTGTGCTGTTGTGTTGTGTTGTGTTGTGTTGTGTTGTGTTGTGGTGTAGTGTGGTGTGGCGTGGTGTGTGTGTGTGTGTGTGTGTGTGTGTGTGTGTGTGTGTGTGTGTGTGTTTGGGAATCAAGGATGGAGAATAAGTGACTCTCTCTCTCTCTCTCTCTCTCTCTCTCTCTCTCTCTCTCTCTCTCTCTCTCTCTCTCCCTCACTTCTTTTCTATTTTTTTTCTGTTTATTTTTCTTTTTGTTGTGTTTTGTAACTTTTTTTTCCATTTCCCGATTTTTTCTTGTCTCTATTTGTTTTATTCATTTATCTGTTCATTGTTCATCTTCCTCTATTTTCATCTATTTGTCTATGCATCTATTGTTTTTCTCTCCTGTATTTAGCACCACGCATGCTCCTTGTATTGTTTATTTATCTATTGTTCTTTTGGTGAAAGATATGGAGGATTTGTTTATTATTTTAATCTTATGCAGTACATAATCACAATGATATATAATGATGATATTAATGATGATGACGACGACAACGACAACAACAGAAATAACACTACTACTGCTACTACTACTACTAATAATAATGATAATAATAATGATAATAATAACAATAATGATGATAATGACAATAATGATAATGACAACGATGGTGATAATGATGAAAATGACACTAATAATGACCATGATAATTAGAATGATGATGAATTATAACAATTATAATAATACTTATGATAATAATAGTTATTCAGATGTAAAGCTCAACATCCCGGAAAGTAAGTTCCTAAACACTATGCACATTACAGAAATGTTACAAATATAAACAGAAATCTACAATAATTACGATAATGAATATAACAATTCCATTTGTATCTCGTCAACAGACCATTGTCAAAGAAAGCTCGTTTTACACGTCAACATTAGAGAAGGGAAGAAATCAATACCTTGCCTTGGCCTGGGAAAACAGGAACCAATCTCACTATAGACAAACTTGCAGTTGATTCAGCCAGTCGCATGGTACAAATGTATGAGGAGACGAGTGTGTGTGTGTGTGTATGTGACTAATTGTGTGAGTTTCTGAGTCTATTCAGAAACTCAGCCAACCGGGCAAGCTACCTGTTACAAGGAGGGTGGTGCTTAAAGCATGACGTGATATTCTTCACACTTCTAACACCCACCCACTAAGTGTTTCTTTTGGCTAAAAAAAAAAAAGAGAGCTGCAACAGCGCAGCTAATTATTTATACGCACCAATCAATGAAGGGAAATGGGGAAGTTACTACGTGCGTGTAAACAGTCTCTTTTTTTTTTTTTTTTTTAAGTTTGGGGACTACGGTCGAACGGTTTTTGCGGTCGCAACGGAGAAAAGAGAGACAGAAATATCATAGTCAAGCCAAATTTGAAAATGTCCTCTTTTTCTTCCTTTTTTTTTTTTTTTTTACCCCTTCTTTCCTCCTATTTCTTGAATGCGAACAATAGATAAAGGGGGTAAACTTACTAAATAAAGAACGATAATCCCGAACTCTGAATGTATACCGTATTACAAAGACGACACACAACATCTAATCGACTCGTGTGAGTTAAAAAAAAAAGACAACAACAACAAGAAAAACCAACTAGGAAACAAACAAACAACTAATCAAACAAACCCAAAACAAAAAAAGTTACACAAAACAAAACACAAGAAAGAAAGAAAGAAAGAATATGGAGGTAAACATGGAACAAAAATGACCACAGCTTGTGAAATACTGAAGAGCCCAACTTGACCCCCACAGGACATTTTTTTGCTTTCTTTTTATTTTATTTGCTTGTTTGATTAACGTTAAATGTTTTGTTTGTTTCTATGTTTATTTCTCTGTTTTCGACGCCATCATTGTAAAACTTGCAGACTTCATATCTTCAGCATTGCTTAGTCTGTTTCAATACGATACGTTCTTAAATGATTTTCTCTTTGTTGTTGTTTTTGTTGTTGTCGTGGTGGTGGCGGTGGCGGCGGTTTTAACAAAGTTTGTATTCTCTTCGGAACGAGACAGAATTTGGTAAAGGCCATGACAAATGTTCTCAATACTGTAGGTCGACCCGGCTCATTCTCCTCTTTTCAGAACGCGGTGACAACTTTCTTGTTGACATTTTTTTCCGGCAACATTTTGTCACATGGTTATGAGTGGGGGAAAAAATGTGAAAAGACAGACTGGGCAAGTCTCTCTTTCTGGCTTGTTCGCTGGCTCGTTGGCGCGACGGCATTACATGTATGTAGATGTGTGTGCAGGCGCTGTATGTGTGTGTGCGTGTGGTCCTGGGGTCTTACGCACACACACACACACATGCACGCACGCACACACACAAACACACACATATACTCACTCACATTCACACACACGCGCGCACTCACTCACTCACACACACACACACACACGCGCGCGCACTCACGCACGCACACACACACACACACACACACACACACACACATACACATACACACACACACACATACACACTTCTTTATCTGCTTAACAAGAAAAACTAGAAACGATAACAGCATTGATAGTGTCCGGTATGATAATAGGAAGGACCAGGTCTTGAGGTCCTACCTTGCCATTGTTTTTTTTTTTCTTCTTTTTTTTTTTCTTTTTTTGTATCTTATACTAGTATTGTGAGATATGGTTTCTCAGAAGAATGTTGAGAGTTCCATGGACAGCAAAGAAAACAAACGAGACAGTCTTGATGGAGGCAGACACAAGTAGATCACTCATAAGGAAGATTTGGAAAAGGCAAGCAACATTTATAGGCCATTTTATGAGGAAGGGGGATTTGGAGCACCTGGTCACAACGGGAAAGCTGAAGGGAAAAGAAGCACCAGGTAGACCCAGGGAGAGAATGCTGGACGGACTTGCAGAGTGGCTGGAGATGAGGAGGGTGGGGGAGATGCTGGGGGCAACGAGAGATAGAGATGGTTGGAAGTCCATAATTGCCAACGCCATGCGGCAGAGCACCTGATTGTGATGATGACCAGTATTGTATCAATCTATCTTTGGAACAGTCTTTGTTACATTGTAATGTTATGTATATCTATGTATCTTATCTTTTAAAAAAAAAAACCCAACAAATTGAAACGTTATGGAAGTCTTGTTGTTGTTGTTTTCTCTTATACTAGTATTGTATTAATCTATCTTTGGAACAGTGTTGGTTACATTGTAATGTTATGCGTATCTATGTACCTTATCTAAAAAAACAACAACAACAACAACAAATTGAAACGTTATGGAAGTCTTGTTGTTGTTGTTTTCTCTTATACTCATATTGTATTAATCTATCTTTGGAACAGTGTTGGTTACATTGTACATGCAAACACACACATACACGCACGCGCATGCATACACATACACACAACGCTAACACATACACACACATACACATACACACATACACATACACACACACGCACACACACACATCCATACATACTCACACTCACTCACTCACTCATTCACGCATGCACACACACACACACATATATACACACACATATACATATACATATACAACACACACACACACACACATACACATACACACATACACACACATACACACACATACACACACATACAACACACACACACATACACACACTCACACACATTCACACACACACGCGCACTCACTCACTCACACACACACACACAATACACACATACACACACACACAACGCACACACACACACACACACGCACTACACACACACACACACACACACACACACATACACACACACACACACACACACACACACACGCACACACACACACACACACACGCACTACACACACACACACACACACACACACACACACACAGCACACACACACACACACACCACACGCACTACACACACACACACACACACACACACACACACACACAACTTTACCCACTTGATATGAGACACTAGAAACGACAACGTCAACAGCTTTGATAGTGTCCAGTATGATACTACGAAGGGCCAGGTCCTGAGGTCCTACCTTGCCTATGCTTTTATTTTTGTTGTCGTTGTTTTGTGTTGTTGTTGTTGTTGTTGTTGTTGGTTTCTATTTTATACTAGTATTGTATCAATCTATCTTGACTGTTGGTACATGAATTGCATGTGTATCTATTGTATTGTGCAGTGTATCTATGGTCATTGAATTGCATGTGCTATGTTGTTACATTGAATTGCATGTGTATCTATGTTGGTTACATTGAATTGGCATGTGTATCTATGTTGGTTACATTGAATTGGCATTTTATCTATGTTGGTTACATTGAATTGGCATGTGTATCTATGTTGGTTACATTGAATTGGCATGGTATCTATGTTGGTTA
>CM060313.1:85044099-85054099 GCA_030674185.1 Monoplex corrugatus | reverse complement strand
TGTCCGCCTTTGATTCTCATGCTATTGTGAAGCGCTTAAGGCTCTTGTGAGATGGGGTGAGGTATGCATGATAATACTTATGATTATTAAATTTCAAAGAATGTTTTGCCAATGATCATGCACGCGTACACACACGCAGCAAACTCTCGCATAAACACGCGCGTGCACACACACACACACACACACACACACACACACACACACACACACATACACGCACGCACGCACGCACACACACACTTGTCTAAAAGCACATATTTCATAGACATTAATAAAACGAGAACACACACACACACACACACACACACACACACACACACACACACACACAACACACACACACACACACACACACACACACAACACTTACACACACACACACGCACACACGCACACACTAACAGAGAGAGAGAGAGAGAAAGAGAGAGAGAGAGAGAGAATGAGCTGATAGTCTTGCCTGAAGTCAGCTGTGAGTCATTCTCTTCTCTATCCTTGAACTAGTCATGCCATTTTACTAACATCCCCTTTTCTGGCAAAAGAACACACTACAAAAGACAACAAAACAGTCTGATGATCGGGAACACTGAAAGAGAAATAAGAACACGCAATATGAACAACCATGAAAATATCATAGATACAGAGAGTGGCGTACCGTGTGCATGCCTTTGTGTGTGCGCGCGTACGCTTGTATATGTATGCGCATGTACATGTATACGTGCTGCGTGCATGTTTGCGTGTGTGTGTGTGCGTGCGTGCGCTACGAACTCTCTCAGGCTAATTTTTCCAACAGGAGGAGAAAAATATCAAAACTGAATGTAACAGTTTCTCATATATCATTTTTTTCCCACTACAGTGGAAACGTTGAAAAATTTCCCGTTTTGTGAGTGGGAGAGAGAGAAAGAACGAAATATAATAATCCAATCAGTGTTCAACGATTCCAAACACAATTTTCAATAGTTGTTGGTGGAAAGGGGTGATGGTGATAGTGGTGGTGGTGGTGGTGGTGGGTGGAGAAATGGAGGCAGGTGGGGGAGGAGGAGGTTGAGAGATGGGAAGGGGGAGATTATCTGTTACCTCTTTGTTCACGCAGTCTGTTATGATATTGCTTCACTCCCTTGGCGAGGCGGGAGCGCGGGTCAGTGGTTTGTCCTCTGTGTTATTACTAGTGCTGTGTGTTTGCTTTGCCAAATATCAAAAATATTTAGTTTCTGTGTCAACGGCTTTGCTGCTTGTGCTGCAGCTTCACGATAATGTCAACGGACAACTTAAAATGTTTCGGTTTGAACAGCTTATCCGTTTACATTGAGAGACGTGGAGAGAGAGAGAGAGAGAGAGAGAGAGAGAGAGAGAGAGAGAGGAGAGAGAGAGAGAAACAGAGGTAGAGACAGAGGCATAGACAGAGAAACAGAAACAAAGAGACAGACAGACAGACAGAGAGAGAGAGAGATAAACAGAGGTAGAGACAGAGGCATAGACAGAGAAACAGAGACAAAGAGAGAGAGAGAGAGAGAGAGAGAAAACAGAGGTAGAGACAGAGGCAGAGACAGAGAAACAGACAAGGAGAGAGACAGACAGACAGACACAGAGACAAAGAAACAGTAACAGAAAAACAGAGACAGAGAGAGACAGAGACAGTAACAAACATACAGATAGAGAGACGGGTATAGACAGAGACAGAGATAGACATACAGAAAGAGACAGTGAGAAGGGACAGAGAGAGACACACACAGGCAGGAAGGGAGGGAGACAGAGGGGGAGAGAGAGGGAGACAGAGAGACACACGATCAGACAGAGAGAGACAGGAAGACGGAGTGGGGGAAGACAGCCCGAAAGAGAGAAAGAGAGACAGACAGACAGATAGACAGACAGACGTAGTAGGAGGAAAGGAAAGAGAGAGAGACGGGAATACAGACAGACACGGACATACCGACAGACAGTGATAGAAGAACAGAGACAGACAGACAGACAGACACATAGACAGACAGACACAGACAGAGAGACAGAAACAGACAGAGACAGATAGACAGACACTCAAGCACACAAACACACAAACGCACAGACAGAAACAGACACAAAAAACAGGCACAGACAGATACGAAATGAGAGAAGAAATTGGAGGACAGAGTAGGAGGGAAAGAGACAGACAGAGAGAGAGTGGGAGAGACATAGACAGACAAGCAGATAGTCAGACACTCAAACACACAGACACACAAACGCACAGACAGAAACAGACAGTAAGAAAGAGGCACAGTTAGATAAGGAATAAGGAGGGAAGAAATTTGAGATGGGGGGAAAAAGAGAAAGAGAAAGAGAGAGAGAGAGAGAGAGAGAGAGAGAGAGAGAGAGAGAGAGAAGTACACAGGGAGAGAGAAGAGAGAGAAGATACGTATATATGCAATATATATGTATATGTATATATATATATATATATATATATATATAATATATATATATATATATAATATATTTTATTTTATAATAATATATTTTATTTATATAGCGCAAAATCTTGATAAAATCAAATCTAAGCGCTGAGCGTATACATGCATACATACCTACATACATATGAGCGTATACATGCATACATACATGCTTACATACTTACATACATAAATCTAAGCTGAGCGTATACATGCATACATACATACATACATAAATCTAAGCGTATACATACATACATACATACGTACGCACATGCATACATAATAATTACAATATATATACAATTATATATACATACATATATATATAATATATATATATAGAGAGAGAGAGACAGACAGACAGACAGACAGACAGACAGACAGAAGAGAAGATAGAGAGACAGAGACAGAGAGGGAGAGAGAAGAGTGTGCAGAATTTTCCAACTCCCAAGTGATATCGCCTGAAGGCACTGCGAAAGAGTCTTTGTGTATGCAATCGGCATTTTGTTTTAAACTTTTGGGTTTCTCGATCTCACTGGTTATTTTGTTATTTTAAGCGGCATATGCAAAGATTAAACATTTTCAGCAATTCCGAGATTCAGTAGCATCCGAGAGAGGGAGAGAGAGAGAAAGAGAGAGAGAGAGAGAGAGAGGAGAGAGACAGAGACAGAGAGACAGACAGACAGACAGAGACAGACAGACAGACAGAGACAGAGAGAAGGAAAAAAGAGAGACAGACAGACAGACGGACAGAGACAGAGAGAAAGACAGACAGACAGACAGAGAATCAGAATCAAAATCAGAATCAGAATCAGAATCAGAATCAGACATTTATTCAGTAAGGCATAACCCCATCGGAAGGGGTGTGAATTTACTCATTACAAAATTATACAAACACAAAATATAGTACGTAATCATTCTTGGATAATGCATGTTTCAAATATTCTGGAATAAATACAATATAGAACCCACAGTCATACTTCAATAATGCAAAGGAACATATACATTGATTTGAGAGACACACATCACAAGACTTTATGATAAAACAAACTTTGCTCTTAAAAGCTTTATAGACCTATGTCGCTAGATTTCTAATAGTACACTCATGTTTTGAGGCTATGTGCATTATCAATTATGAGAGAGAGAGAGCGAGAAAGAGACACAGAGAGAGAGAAAGAGAGAGACAGACAGACGGACTGAGACGACAGACGGACAGAGACAGAGAGAGACAGACAGAGAAAGAGAGACAGAGACAGAGAGAGAAGGGGGGTTCATTCAGGCTGATCTATGGCGATTTCGGCAAAACTTTATTCCTGTCTTACACCTATCTTACTGCGTTTGATCAACAACAACAAGACAATGAAAAGGAAACTTCATTTTCTAATGGTAGACGTTACCGAGTAAGAAATGTTCCAAATTTCAAAGTTGCCGTTCGTGCATCAAATACAAAAGAGAAATTCATCGATAAATCAGAAATGACATTTGATTTAGTGGCATACGCCACAGAAAGATAGACAGACAGACACAGACAGAGATAGAGACAGAGACAGACAGACAGGCAGACAGACAGAGACAGAGTGACATAAAGATACAGAGACAGACAAACAGGCAGATAGACACTCAAACGCACAGACACTCAAACGCACAGACAGGAACAGACAATAAGAAACAGGCACAGACAGATAAGGAGGGAAGAAATTGGAGAAGGAGAGAGAGGGAGAGAGAGGAGAGAGAGAGAGAGAGAGCGAGAGAGAGAGAGCGAGAGAAAGAGAGAGAGAGAAAGAGAAGAGAGAGAGAGAGAGAGAAGAAAGAAAGAAAGAAAGAAAGAAAGAGAGAGATTACGCATATTTTCGGTTTGAACAAGAATTGTTCTGTGTTCTACTCTATCGTGTTTGTGGATCTGCTTGTGTGCAAAATTGAAGTGTTGGGATTTTTGTTTTGTTGTGTTGTGTTTGTCTGTTTGTTTTGTTTGTTTGTTTGTTTGTTTGTTTGTTGTTTGTTTTGTTTCTTAATCAATTTTTTAAAATTTTTCTTTGTCTTTTATTTACGATTGACACAAGGCCAGTTGGCCGACAATTTGCACCTGTCTTGTCCTGTGTTGCCTTGTCTCGCCTCATTTTGTCTGGTCTTGTATTGTCTTGTGTATGTGAAATATGCGTTCTGATTCACTTGTGTGTGTGTGTGTGTGTGTGTGTGTGTGTGTGTGTTGTGTGTGTATGTGTGTGTGTGTGGTGTGTGTGTCTGTGTGTCTGTGTGTCTGTGTGTCTGTGTCTGTGTGGTGTGTGGTGTGGGTGTGTGTGTGTGTGTGTGTGTGTATGTGTGTGTGTGTGTCTGTGTGTCTGTGTGTCTGTGTGTCTGTGTCTGTGTGTCTGTGTGGGTGTCTGTGTGTGTGTGTGTGTGGTAGTCTTCGATTTAATGTCTATTGACTAAAGTGATTTTAGACAAACAAAAACAAAACAAAAAAAAGGAAGGGAGGGGGGGGGGAATACAGGAGGAGTGAAGAGGGTATTTGAAAATTGTCAATTTTGATCTTGAGAAAAAATTATCCAGAAAACAATGTGTGTGTGTGTGTGTGTGTGTGTATGTGTGTGTGTGTGTGTGTGTGTGTGTGTGTGTGTGTGTGTGTGTGTGTGTGTGTGTGTGTGTGTGTGTGTGTGTGTGTGTGTGTGTGTGTGTGTGTGTGTGTGTGTGTGTGTGTGTGTGTGTGTGTGTGTCTGTCTGTCTGTCTGTATTTCTGTATCCCTGGTCCCTGTTTGCTTGAACGTTGGCGACACTTAGATTAAGATTTTTTGTTGATTAATGATTACTTCTTTTCAATGACTGGTTGACTTCTATATGTTTATGACTGGATGTTATGTCATGGATGTGTACGCTCCTGCGCGCGTATGTGTCTTCATTTTATTTCATTTTATTCTGAATGAGTGATTGATTTTTCATTTTACTCTGAATGAGTGAGTGATTTTTCATTTTACTCTGAATGAATGATTGATTTTTCATTTTACTCTTAATGAATGATTGATTTTTCATTTTACTCTGAATGAGTGATTGATTTTTCATTTTACTCTGAATGAATGATTGACTTTTCATTTTACTCTTAATGAATGATTGATTTTTAATTTTACTCTGAATGAGTCATTGGTTTTTCATTTTACTCTGAATGAATGATTGATTTTTCATTTTATTCATAATGAATGATTGATTTTTCATTTTACTCTGAATGAGTCATTGGTTTTTCATTTTACTCTGAATGAGTCATTGGTTTTTCATTTTACTCTGAATGAGTCATTGGTTTTTCATTTTACTCTGAATGAGTGGTGGATTTTTTATTTCACTCTGAATGAGTGCTTGATTTTTCATTGTACTTTGAATTTGTGATTGATTTTTCATTTTACTCTAAATGAGTGATGGAATTTTTTATATTTTACTCGGAATGAGTCATTGATGTTTCATTTTACTTTGAATTAGTGATTGATTTTTCATTTTACTCTGAATTAGTGATTGATTTTTCAATTTATTCTGAATGAGTGCTTGATGTTTTCATTTTACTCTAAATGAGTGATGGATTTTTCATTTTACTCTAAATGAGTGATGGATTTTTCATTTTACTCTGAATGAGTGATTGATTTTTTTTTTATTCTGAATGAGTGATTGATTTTTTCATTTTACTCTAAATGAGTGATGGATTATTCATTTTACTCTAAATGAGTGATGGATTTTTCTTTTACTCTGAATTAGTGATTGATTTTCATTTTATTCTGAACGTGTGATTGATTTTTCATTTTATTCTGAAGTAGTGACTGGTTTTTATGTTGCGTGTAGCATATGTTTTTAGTAACTATTACAGGACTATGTCCGTACCGATTAACTGTATTATGTTTTGATGACTGAATGTTATGTTATGAAGGTGTGCGTGCGGACGAGCATGCGCGTGTGCGTATGTCTATGTTCACTTTACTTCATGTAATTCTCAGTAAGTGGTTAATCGATTTCATGTGGCATGTCAGTATATTTTAGAGTAGATACTGTCATCTTGGGGTTGTAATTCTACATTTACATAAAACCACAGAGCAATATCTTTCGGGGTATTTTTTGTTTGTTTGTTTTTTTGGATAGAAAAATTATTTTGATCTTTGACTTGATTTGAGTTGACCTGACAATCAGTCGTCTTGCTTACAGCCCAGCTGACATGAATAAAATTTCAAAACACAACCTTGTATTCGCAAACGCGAAAGTCGTGAAACCATCAAGGTAAATGCCAATGGACTGTCTGGGGATATTAACCATTTCACCGCCGATGTCACCTTTTGGCAACCGTGTGACAGACCACCATCATACTTTATAGTTGCATAATCCCTAACTCCAATCATCCTTCTTTCTTTAAAAAAAAAAGAAAGTAATTTGGTTGAGAAAGAAGAAAGTTACAGTCATTTGAAGTCGGTAGGTGCATTTTTCTTGTGTGTTTTTTTTAAACAGCTGGCGCTGAGGATTTTAACATTCTAAAATCACTGGCGGTGAAGGGATTAACACTTTCAGCGCTGGACATTCTGGAGTGCAGAAACTCCTAGCGCTAGGTAGGTGTTTTCTGCAGCCGCAGCAGTGACAACAGTCAGGGCCTTTCAATGCTTATAACTTCCCTACTTTTTTTTAACCAGTTCTCTTGCTGAAAAGCTGGGTGAATCCCCGTGCCATATGCAAAATATGACCTCTTTTCTCTCCCAAACGAAAGAGCGATTGCCACAAGAGTAATGTCACATGTACTCGTCGCAAAAGTGTGACATCGGCGATGAACCAGGTGATCGCAAAAATGTGACACTGGCGCTGTAACATGAAACTCGTTGAGCAAAGGCTTCTGTTATCGGTCAACGGAACTTTAAAAAAATATGTTTTACTTTTTGCTTTTATTAAAGTTCGGTTATGTGCTTAGTCTTTTGGGGTTTACGTGTCTTTGTGATAGTTGATGATGAGACACAAATCTTGCACTGGTCAGTACCTTTAGGACATATACATGCTCACATAAGTGTAATACAATTATGATGTAAGACGAGATAAGATGAGACGAGATGAGGTGAGATAATCTACTCTGCTCTACTCTTGTTCTGCTCTACTCTAATTTAATTGAATATAAGAAGACAGAAAAAGATCCTCACAACTTTGAGTAAGAAATCAGCTCACAAGAAGAGAAAGTATTCATCTCTCTCTGTGTGTGCGCGCGCGCGCGCGCGCGCGTGTGTGTGTGTGTGTGTGTATGTGTGTGCATGTGTGTGTGTATGTGTGTGCGTGTGTGCGCGCGCGCGCGTGTATGTGTATGTGTATGTGTGTGCGTGTGTGTCTATTACAAGCCTATATAATTATGTGCCTTTGAGCGTGTGTGTATATATGCGTACACACACACACACACACACACACATACACACACACACACACACACACACACACACACACACACACACACACACACACACACACACACACACACACACACACAACACACACACTCAGAGTGTTTTCTCAAAGTCTTTAACGTCCTTTGAATCTCTCTGTCTCTTTCTCTCTTTGTGTCTCTCTCTCTGTCTCTCTCTATCTCTCTCTCTCCCCCCTCCCTCTTCATCCTTCTTTCAGGCTCTCTCTCTGTCTCTGTCTCTGTCTCTCTCTCCCCCCCCTCTCTCTCTCCCCCCTCCTCCTCCTTTCCTCTCCTCTCCCTCTTCCTCCTTTCAATCTCTCTCTCTCTCTCTCTCTCTCTCTCACTCTCCTCTCTCTTTCTCTCTTTCTATAGGATTAAAATCGACAACCTGTGAGTTATTTAGTTTCGTCCTTTATGAAAATACTGCATATCGGGGACTGGTTTGATAATCTTTCTTTCAGTATACAAAAAGGAAATAATCAGTAATCCATATCAACGAAGCGATGGTTGGCTTTTTGTGAGCATCCCTCTCTCTCTCTCTCTATCTCTCTCTCTTCTCTCTCTCTCTCTCTCTCTCTCTCTCCTCTCTCTCTCCTCTCCTCTCTATCTCTCTGTCTCTCTCTCTCTTTCTCTCTGTGTGTTGTCTCTCTCTCTGTCTCTCTCTCTCTTTCTCTGTGTGTGTGTGTGTCTCTCTCTCTGTCTCTCTCTCTCTCCGTCTCTCTCTTTCTCTCTCTCTCTCTGTCTCTCTCTGTCTGTCTGTCTGTCTGTCTCTCTCTCTCTCTCTCTCTCGCTCTCTCGCTCTCTCGCTCGCTCGTTCGCTTGGTCGCTCGTTTGCTTTCGAGCCCGACAGTACGCAGACTCTTATTAGCCTCCTGACGCAGTAACTCTTTTACACATCGTAACCGTTTCGAAAGCCATCAATCCGCAAAGATAAACCAAGAGCACAATGAAATCTGAAAATGAAAGCTTGTTTAATAAACAAGCGAAGATATGCGAACATTTTCGACAGAGAAAAAAGGTCCCTTTCTGTCTCGCAAAAAAAGACAATAGAATCTAATCATGAGCGGAACAATGAACGTCCAAACAATGTGCCTCGCTTTTCAAAGTAAAATTAATGCAGCAATAACAGCAGTAAATGGTCAGATGATCAAAACAAAGGAAGAAAACAAAGACGAGACAAATGGAGGAAAGAATACTTTTTTTCTTTTTTTATGGAAAGATAACGAAACAGGGGTGAGGGGAGAGGAATGGGAAGAGTGGAGAACTAGATAAATACATGAGAAAAAGAAAGAAAAAGAGATACAGACACAGACAGAGATAGAGATACAGAGAAAAAAAGAGAGAGAGAGAGAGAGAGAGAGAGAAAGAAAGACAGACAGATAGACAGAGAGAAAGAAAGAAAGAGAGAGAGAGACAAACAGACAGACAGACAGACAGAGACAGATGACAACGAGAAAGAGACAGAGAGACAGACGGACTGATAGAAAGAGAGAAAGAAAGAAAGAAGGAGACAGAGACAGAGAGACAAAGAGACAGAGAGACAGACAGAGACAGAGAGACAGCGAGAGAGAGACAGAGAGAAAGAGAGACGCACGGAGAGCGAGACAAATAGACAGACAGACAGACAGATAGATAGACAGACAGGCAGACAGACAGAGACAGACACGGACACAGACACAGACATAGACATAGACAAGACAGAGACAGACACAGACAGAGAGAGTCTGTTTCAACACCCACATCTGTCACTGAATAACCTATTTCTTTCAAATAAGGCTTAGCACCCAGCACCTACAACGCAGTAGCAATTACAAGGATAAAAAAGCCTTACTTACCTTGGCATGTCTATGCCTCATAGGCCTACCACAAATTAGTTCCGAGCACATTCAGACTCATCAAACGTGCTGCCTGGAATAGCAAGAGGATCTATAGTTCTGTATAGAACGAAACTTGTCATCTGCTTTCGAAGCATATGATCTTTCCTACTGAAGGATATGAATACTGATAGAGCGAGCTGAGCTGCTCCCCAACTCCGAGCATTCTTTTCTTCTTATCTCTCTCTCTCTCTCTCTCTCCCTCTCTCTCCTCTCTCTCTCTCTCTCTCTCTCTCTCTCTCTCTCTCTCTCCTCTGTCTCACACATTCTCTCTCTCTCTCTCTCTCTCTTTTCTCTCTCTC
>CM060313.1:85026599-85034099 GCA_030674185.1 Monoplex corrugatus | reverse complement strand
AGAAACAGAACATCCGATGGTAACAGCACATCATTTAACAGACAGAGTTTTCGGCTGTCTCCACTTCTATGTCTATGGTGTATACAGCGCATTATGTGAGCCAACGATTCATAAAACAAAATGCCACAGACCCAAACATAGCAGCGTAACATTATCCTGGGATCGAAAAAGTGGTCTGTTTACCCCCACTGTCAAACAATTCAGATAATTGAAGTGTGCATTTCAACCATCACTGAGCCTTTGTAGGCCTCGAGAGAGAAATAGGACCACACCTTCGTAATAACAGCTTTTTTGTGTGTGCTATTTTTACTATATTTTTTTTTTAGAGGGGATTGGTTCGTTTGATTTTGTTTACTTTATTATTTCATTTTCTTGTGATTGTTTCTTTATTTTGTCTTCTTTGTTTCTTTTCATTTATTCATTAATTAATTCATTCATTTATTCATTCATTCGTTCATTCATTCGTTCATTCATTCGTTCATTCATTCGTTCATTCATTCGTTCATTCATTCATTCGTTCATTCGTTTATTCATTCATTCATTCACTCAGTCAGTCAGTCAGTCAGTCAGTCAGTCAGTCAGTCAGTCAGTCAGTCATGTGTTTATTAATAAATTAATTAACTCATTCATTCATTCATTCAAGCATTCATTCATCAGTTCGTTTATTCCTTCATTCATTCCTTCATTCTTGCATTCATTCATTCATTCATTCGTTTATTCATTTATTCATTCATTCAATCATTCAGTGTTCATTCGTTCATTCATTCATTCTTTCATTCAGTGTTTATTAATTAATTAACTTATTCATTCATTCATTCATTCATTCATTCATTCGGTGTTCATTAATTAATTCATTGACTAATTAATTCATTCATTCGCTCCTTCATTTATGTATTCATCATTTATTCTATTTCTTTTTTTCCTTCTGTGTTATTATTAGTTTTATTATCTTTTTTTTTTACACCCAGTTGTCACTGGAATTATTTGTGCATCGAAATGCTTTAACCTGTCGACGGTTCCACCCAGTGCAAGCCCCCAGACCCGCCCATGGAAATTTACACCGCTGCTATTACACTTTGACTAAGCAATTTTTCCTCTGGTGATCATCGGCTGAAATCGGAAGATCTCAATTACCTCGAGGCAAAGACGAAAGAGTAAAACGAGAACCTGAAGAGGAACAGCGGAGCTGTTAACCCTTTGACTCCTGCACCCTATCCACCAGGTGCAAAAACTTAACCCTTTGATCTCTCACCCTATCACCAGCTTTCTGCAGGAAGCTGGTGGATGGGATGAGGGAATTAAAGGGCTAAGTTTTTGCTTTTCTGGCATGGTTGACAATACAGGATGCTGGTGGACAAGGTGCAGGAGTCAAAGGGTTAAGTGTTAAGCTGGCTAAGAACATGATAGACTTGAAGGTCGAATTCTTGTTGCTCCCTCGAGGTCTAGTGAAGGTATGATGGGCCAGTCGATAGGTCTGTCTACCTTACACAAGACCTTGCCAGCGCGTAAGGTTTTGCGCAGGCTCGAAGAGTCAGCCAGATACTTGCTGGCAGATTTGGGTGGGGGAGCGTATATGGGATTGTCTTGGTGCAATGAATCCCCTCAGCGCTTAGATTTGATTTTATCAAGATTTTGCGCTATATAAATATTGTAATTATTATTATTATTTATTATCTTGAACACACTCCTAACTTCATCGAACGCCGAGCTTCTGTCACCATATTGATTAATGCGTTAACCCTTTTACTCTTACTCGCCCTATCTACTAGCATCCTGCATCGTCATCAGTGTCATCATCATCATCATCATCAGGTGCCTTGCCGCATGGCGTTGGCGATTATGGACTTCCATCTGTCTCTATCTCTTGTTGCCTCAAGCATCTCTTCCACCCTCCCTGTCTTCAGCCACTCTGCAAGTCCGTCTAGTATTTTCTCCCTGGGTCTACCCGGTGCTCTCTTTCCCTCCAGCTTTCCCGTTGTGACCGGGTGCTCCGATTCCCCTTTCCTCATAAAATGGCCTATAAATGTGGTCTGTCTTTTCCTAATCTTCTTTATGAATGATCTACTTGTGTCTGCCTCCATCAAGACTGTCTCGTTTATTTTCTTTGCTGTCCATGGAACTCTCAACATTCTTCTTAGAAACCACATCTCGGCTGCCTCAATCTTGCTCTGGCTTTGTTTGTTGACTGTCCACGCCTCACAACCATACAACAGTATTAGTAGTAAAAGTAAAAAACTTAACACTTTGACTCCCTCATCCTAGCCACCAGCTTCCTGCAGGAGACTGGTGGATAGCGGAAGCTGGTGGATAGGATGAGGGAGTCAAAGGATTAAGTTTTTGCGGTTGGCGGATAGGGTGATGGAGTTCAAGGGTTAAAGCTTTCTCTTTCTACGTACACCTTGCCAGTTGGCTGGTTTAACTGGTAGAGCTGTAAACCCAAAATTAATGTATCTCCCCTTGAACATGTTCAAAATTCCAATACAGTACAGTCTACCACACAAGAAGATCATTGATAAAGAAGATTAAGAAAGACAAGCAACATTTATATACCATTTCATGAGGAAAGAGGAATTAGAGCACCTGATGGAAGATGAACTCGCAGCGACAAGGAATCGATGCATATGGAGGGCCATGATCGCCAATGCCTGCGGCAGGGCACATGATGGTGATAAGTCTACCGTAAACATTTCCATGGGCATGACAGTCGAGTGGTCAAGACAGGGTTTTGAAATTGTAAGGTATGGGTTCACATCTGTTTGGTACTGGTATGAGGTTTATTTAAAATGGGAGTCGGTAATGGGAAGAAAGTTCTCTTTGTTTAATTCGGTTTGGTCCCATGAACTTAGTTGTTAGAGCAATACGCTCATATGCGTATAACGCACAGTGGTCGGTTCAGCCTTTGGCAGGCAAATTTTATTTCTGTTTTGTTTCCATGCTTGTTCTGTTGGCTGTCTGTCTTCGTGTCTGCTGTCTGTCTGTCTGTCTTTCGCTTTCTTTCTTTCTTTTTCTTTTTTTCTTCTTCTTCTTTTTCTTCTTTCTTCTTCTTCTTCTTTTCTTTCTTCTTTCTTTCTCTTCTTCTTTCTTTCTTTCTTTCTTCTTCTTTCCTTTTCTTTTTCTTTCTTCTTTCTTTCTTCTTCTTTCTTTCTCTTTCTTTCTCTTTCTCTCTTTCTTTTTCTCTTCTTTCTTTTTTCTTCTCTTTCTTTCTTTTCTCTCTCTTTCTTTCTTTTCTTCTTCTTTCTTCTTTCTTTCTTTCTTTCTTTCTTCTTTCTTTCTTTCTTTCTTTCTTTCTTTCTTTCTCTCTTTCTTTCTTTCTTTCTTTCTTCTTTTTCTTCTTTCTTTCTTTCTTTCTTTCTTTCTTTCTTTCTTTCTTTCTTTCTTTTCTTTCTTTCTTTCTTTCTCTTCTTTCTTTCTTCTTTCTTTCTCTTTCTTTCTTTTTTTCTTTCTTTCTTTCTTTCTTTCTTTTTTCTTTCTTTCTTTCTTTCTCTCTTCTTTCTTTCTTTCTTTCTTTCTTTCTTTCTTTCTTCTTCTTTCTTTCTTTTTTCTCTCTTTCTTTCCTTTCTCTCCTCTTTCTTTTTCTTTCTTTCTTTCTTTTCTTTCTTTCTCTCCTTTCTTTCTTTTTTCTCTCTTTCTCTTCTTCTCTTTCTTTCTTTCTTTCTTTCTTTCTTTCTTTCTTTCTTTCTTTTTCTCTTTCTTTCTTTCTTTCTCTCTTTCTTTCTTTCTTTCTTTCTTCTCTTCTCTTTCTTTCTTTCTTTCTTCTTTCTTCTTCTCTTCTTTCTTTCTCTTCTTTCTTCTTCTTTCTTTCTTTCTTCTCTCTTTCTTTTCTTTCTCTCCTCTTTCTTTCTCTTCTCTTTTTCTTTTTCTTTCTTTCTTTCTTTCTCTCTTTCTTTCTTTTTCCTTCCTTCCTTTCTTTTTTCTTTCTTTCTCTCTTTTGTTTGTTTGTTTGTTTATATTTGCTCTTGTTGTTGTTGTTGTTGTTGTTGTTTTTATAGAGCCGTGGATTCAAGATCTTATATCTCGGGTTCAGTCCTAGCCTGCGACATCAGAAACTGATCTATTTGCTGCCCACTTTGATGTTTCCATCATTCTGGTGGTGTCTGCTCAGTTTTCATAGGTTCCTCTCCCTTCTCGCCATTTCAAGATCTTTGCCAGCGCATAAAGATTTGCACAGGCCCAGGAAGTCTGCCGGATAATTGTTGGCAGATTTGGGTGGAGCGTATATTGATTGGTCCGAAGTGGATGAAGTCATCTTGAAAAAAGAGTTCGAACTGCATCAAACGTTGAGCTTCCGTCACCACGGCAATGAACACATGAATTAAACCCTTTGATTCTCTCACCCTATCTACCAGCATCCTGCATTGTCTGTTCGTAACCATTGTAAGGGAGACAACTCTTTCTTCCCTCTCTTGGGACTATCTCTGTACATCCGCTGTACTTGGTAGTCGGCCTTTTGCAGTTATGCACTTTTTTCAGCCCTTTGACTCCCTCACCCTATCTCTACTTGCAGCCTGCATCCTCTTCAATGATAGCAAAGCAAAAACTCAGCTCTTTGACTCCGTCAGCCTATCCACAAGCTTCCTGCAGGAAGCTGATGGATAGGCTGAGGGAGACAAAGGGTTAAGATTTTGCGACTGGTGGATAGGGTCATCATCATCATCATCATCATCATCATCATCATCAGGTGTCCTGCCACATGGCGTTGGCGATCATGGACTTCCATCTGTCTCTATCTCTTGTTGCCCTTCTCCACCCATCTCGACTTCAGCCACTCTGCAAGTCCGTCCAGCATTTTCTCCCTGGGTCTACCCGGTGGACAAACAAAAGGTGGATAGGGTGCGGGAGTCAAAAGCTGAAATCTTACTTAGAGGTTCCAGAGTCGTGCAACGCATGTGACAGCAAGAGGGCTTCCGATCGGCTCGGTCGGCAGAGAGTATCAGGGCATGACTCCAGCGTCCATCCGCCTGGTGCAGATCTCTGTCAACCGTCTAGCACCAGTTCATTTTCATCTTCCCCTCCTTTGCTGTTCTCTTGGGTTCCAGTTCAGGACTTGTTCGGTATGGCAAGTCCGGCATTGTTAACTTACTTAGTACTAGTTGACTGCTGTGACCACTTAGTGTCTTAACCCTTTCACTCCCTCAAAAAAGGGTCAGTCGGTAGAGCCATGGACTCATTATCTAATATCTTGAGTTCAATCCTAGCCCGCAACATTAAATCTGGCCCGTTCGCTGCCCATCTTAACGTTTCCATCATTCTGGTGGTGTCAGCTTAGTGTTTGATAAATCCCTTCTCCCCTTTCCCCTTTCAAGACCTTGCCAGCGCATAGGGTTTTGCGCAGGCTCAGAAATTCTGTCAGATGATTGCTGGCAGACAGATTTGGGTGGGGCGCATATGGACTTGTCTGAGCGCGGCAAATCCCTCTTGAAATAACTCTGATAACTCCAGTACCTCTTGGCACAGGCGAAACATTAAAACAGGCGGCGACAAGACCATGAATTAATTTTTAAGTCTTGGTGTGAGATTAAATTCGAAAGATCAGATCTCGATTCCATAGCTAACCATCAAAAACGCCAGCTCGCCCATGATAATGTCTTGAACAGATTTCACATCCTACCCATCCTTCTTTCTGCTTCAGAATTGCACAACAAATACTTCATTCACAGCCCCGTGAACGTGTCGGTAGCCCCATCGCTTACATAGCCTTGTTGACCTTAATCAAGCGCCCTCCACTAAAAAATATGCGCCTCTTGAAAACATTACCAGCTCAAAGGAGTTTACGTTTACCTTTTTTTGAATCTGTATTCAGCTGTTGGGTCGCTGCGGTCAGGGAGAAAGGATTTTTGTTTCTTTCTTTCTACCTCGCCTTTCCTTACCCGCAGGTGTCCTGTTGGCTGATGCTGAATGCAATCGCTCATCTTTACATGTGTAGAAATGGGAAGTTCGGACTCTGGGGTTTGTTCAAGAGGAATTCATTCGCACTCAGGCAGTTTCATAAGCGCTCTATCTAAATTTGTCTGCAGTTATCTGGCAGATCCCTTGAGCCTGCGCAATGATCTACGTGCTGGCAAGGTCTTGAAATGGGCGGAGGGGGGCGATGGAGAGGGGGAGAGAGGAAGGAGGGAGGAAGAGACGTTCCTAAACAAAAAATGGAAAAATGGAATATTAACAAATACAGCAGCAGAAAAAATAACAACAATTATCAAATAATGGTAGTAGCCGTAACAATAACAATCGATAATGACGACGATGATGATAATGATAACGACTTAGGAGGAAAATGGGAATGATAATGGTATGTTATTGGCCATCATAATAATAACCGTAGTAATGACGACGACGAAGACGAAGACGAAGACGATGACGACGACGACGACGATGATTTAGGAAGAAATCGGAAAAAAAGATATCATTTTCTACCATTGAAAACTCGAAGCATAACTATCGTAAGGGCAGGACGGCCAGATACCCATATATGCATGGTCTGTGGTCAATTTACAGTGCCTATACCAGCCGCCGTGGTGTAGTTGTCAGCGCTACGGACTACTGACTGGAAGGTTGCGGGTTCGAATCCCCATCAGTCCCTTCAAAAATCATTGTAAGATTTTTCGGCTCTAACCGGCTCCTACCCGAAGTTGGGCGTGCTCATTGGGAAGATTGGTACCACACAGTCGAGTCTCATCCACTTCACGGAATGCGTCATTGAGGGTGTTGTTCAAATCTTCTGACCAGCACCGCAAGTGTCTGTATCTCTCGGGCCTGGTTGACGCCAGGATATATTATGGTAGTAAGCGTAGAGGGCAACCCTGTCCCGCAGTCTCAGTACTAGATGGAACTCCACAGCATCTTGATTATCATCCTCATCGACATCATCATTATCGCATTGTAAAAACTGTGCCAGTTTCTGTGGCCATTAAGGTTGCGTAGAAAATGGGACAAAAAAAAAAAAGAAGAAAACAAAGGTGAGCACAAAGGTAACCTCCCCGAATGCGATGATAATAAAATAAATAAATAAATGAATGAATGAATGAATAAATAGTAAATAAATGAATAAATGCATAAATAAATGCATAAATGAATGCATGAATGAATGCATGAATGAATGAGTGAGTGAGTGAGTGAGTGAGTGAGTGAGTGAGTGCGCGAGTGAGTGAGTGCGCGAGTGAGTGAGTGAGTGAGTGAGTGAGTGAGTGCGCGAGTGAGTGAGTGAGTGAGTGAGTGAGTGAGTGAGTGAGTGAGTGAGTGAGTGAGTGAGTGAGTGAGTGAGTGAATGAAAGACAGAAGGACAGAAAGACAGAAAGAAAAACAAATTCATGAATATTGTATCAAACATAAAGTTGACACCACCACTAGTCATGACCGGCATATTGAAATGGTGATCAGGCTGGGTTTGAACGCAGGATATCAGACCTCGATTCTATTATTTATATCAGCTGCCAGCTTGCGCTCTGCACTACCTGAACGATCTTCAAACCTCTCCACCTCCACATCCCCCCCCTCCCACGCATT
>CM060313.1:85011599-85016599 GCA_030674185.1 Monoplex corrugatus | reverse complement strand
TAATTCAAGAGCCTGAAGTACTGATTTTGAATCAACGCAAAGAAGTATCTGAAAAATTGTCCTAGGAAGACTTATCAGAAAGTTTAAAGCCATTAATATTGCAAAGAGTTCAGCTGTAAAGATAGATTTATCAAGTCCTATGTAGAAAGATTTTTCAATTTTGAGAGCAGGTATTAAAAACGCTGAGCCTGCTTTTCTCTCAATTACTGACCCATCAGTGTAAATTTTCAAATGATCAGAATATACGTCGTTTATATGACATTTAACCTGACTTGCCAGTAAGTTTATATTGTCTCCTTTTTTTAAATTAGTGTGGTGTACGTCAAATCGTGCTCTTTGGAGTTCCCAACTGGGTACTGGCGAAAAGGAAGGTCGTATAGATACAGGATCTACGTCTAGATCAATTCCTGAGCCTTTCATGACGTCAGATGTGTATGTTGCAAGTGTGACCTGTGAAGATATTGATTTAGCTCGTTTTGGAAAGTCGGTATCTGATCTCAGTTTAATTTCTGTTTCTGAGATGTTTTCTACGGTAGTGTTTCTTAACAAAAATTTAGTAGAAGCGACTTTCCTTTGCTCATCAAGTGGCAACAGTTTGATTTCATTATATGTCCGAAGACAGGAAGCATGCATTGGAAGACCCAGTGCAAGTTTGAAACCTTTACAATCTATGCTCTGCAGTTTGTTTAGTAAGTGTTTCGGTGCACTGAAGAAGATTTCTTGAGCATAGGTTAATTTAGATCTAACAAGCGATTTACAAAGATGAACAAGTGTTGATGAATCTTGACCCCATGTCTGTTTGCGAACTATTTTTTATGAAATTTAAACTTTTTTGAGCTTTGGTTAATAAGTATTCAATATGCTGATTCCAAGATAATTTTGCTGTAAGGAAAACTCCTAAGAATTTAATCGACTCGTTAAACTGAAGAAGAGTATCTCCCAGTTTGAAAGTGGGAATATTTACTGGGTTAGCTCCATTATTAAATAAAACTATTTTTGTTTTTTCCAGGGATAGATGTAACCCATTTTCTACCATGTATCGCGCTATTTTATCAAGTTCTAATTGGTAGCATTTGCGTGTATAATTGATACAGCGCAAAGGAGTTTTCTATTTCATATTTACCTGCATCCACATGCATAAATCGTCAGCATATTGAGCTAAAACTACATGCTTAGATACTTTACTGGGTAAGTCATGCATTAATATCATGAAAAGAAGGGGAGCTATAACGGATCCCTGAGGGATACCCATTTGAAGAATTCGTTTCGTGGAATATACATTTTCAATCCTCGTTTGAAATACTCTGTTTTCTAAGAAACACTTAACATAGCCAAAAATGTGACCTGTCAGCCCAATACTTTTAAATTTGAATAACAATCGGGAGTGCCACACTTGATCGTATGCTTTCGTTATATCAAAAAATGTAGCTAAAACACATTGACGTCTTGCAAATTGTTGTTTTATATTGTAGTTAGCTTTGTTAGGATCTCTACTGGTGACCTGCCTTTTCGAAATCCTGCCTGATTTACTGGTATTATTTTATTCTTTTCACAATAGTGCATCAGTCTCTTTAAGATTATTTTCTCCATTAGTTTACATACATGTGATGTTAATGCAATTGGCCTGTAGTTTTTCAAATCGGTATTACATTTACCTGGTTTTAATACAGGAACCACTATTGTTTCTTTCCAGTTGTTAGGCATTATCCCACTATTCCAGCATTTTTGAAATATGTCATGTAGCAAGATTATAAAATTTTCTGGTAAATTTTTCAGCATCTCATTGGAAATTGCATCTAGTCCAACTGACGTTTTTTATTTGGAAGGGACTGAATGGCATCTTTTAATTCTTGAAGTGTGAGTGATGCATTTATGTAGTGAGTATTGTCAGAGGCGGGGTCCTTATATACATCTTTCTTTTCATCTCGTTCCCTATAATTTCTATCAGAGACAGGGAGTCCTTCTACACGACAGGCCTCAGCAAACACGTCTGCAAAAGCTTCTGCTTTTTCCAATGAGCTAGGAATAGGGTTATTTTCTAGCTTTACTGGAATTGATGGCAACTTAATCCCGTTTTTCATTAATTTTAGTTTTTCCCAAATCTTTATCGTGTCTTTGTGGTTATTTACTTCACATTTACAAAAAGATGTCCAGTGTTGTTCTTTGGCTTGCTCTATGATTCTGTTACACTTAATGTTGGCACTTTTCATCGCTGTATGATTTTCAGGTGACCTGTTTGCTAAATAAATTTTGTATTTTTCTTTCTTTTCGTTCACTGCTTTTTGACAGTCCTCATTCCACCAGACATTTCCATGATGTTTTCCTATTTTTGACACTGTAAGTTTTGGAATTGAAATGTTAGCAGCCCTTAAGAGTGAGTTACAGAAAACTTCGTACGTTTCGTTTATGTTCATTGCTTCAGATAGATCTGTTCTTGTCTTTTCAAGGATTGCCTTAAAACTGATCCAGTCAGCGTTTTTATAATTAAACTTGGGTAAACTATCTTGTGGTATGGCGTCTATTTCTGTAGTATGGTTTAGGGTAAGACGTATGGGGATGTGATCTGATCCCAACAAGTCATTCTCTGTTTGCCATGTGGCGTTTGGGGCTAGGGATGGTGAGATTAAAGTAAGGTCGATAGCTGTGGGTCTGTGGGTTGGTATATCGGGGATCCGGGTAACGTGTCCGTTGTTAAGTAAATATAAATTGGAATCTACAATATTTTCAATCAACCTGTTGCTTGTTATGTTTGTACAATACTTTTCCCAAAATGGGGCATGTGCATTAAAATCACCTCCAATTATCCACTTGTCGTCCTGATCTTGAAAGTGTTTTAACCATTCAGTGTTCACAGAGTCTGGGCCTCTTGGTAAGTATACAGAGGCCATATTCACAACTAACGATGAGGAAAATTTTATAATGATTGCACATGATGAAATAAATGTGGTAGATTTAGGTACTGGCGATGATCGTTCACAATAGTTCAGTCCTTCACGAATGTATATAGCTGTTTGTATGCGGCCACCGTCATTTACAGAGTCACATATTGGTGGATAATAAAAACCGGATATTTTAGGTAATTTGGTTTTGATGGTATTCAGCGATTGTAGGAGCATGACATGGACGTTTTTAGAAGAGAGATAGTTACTCAAATATGAGATGTTTTTAACAATGGAACGTGCGTGTGTGTGTGTGTGTGTGTGTGTGTGTGTGTGTGTGTTCGTGTGTGTGTGTGTGTGTGTGCGCGCGCGCGTGTGGGTGTGCGTGTGTGTGTGTGTGTGTGTGTATGTGTGTGTGTGTGTGTGTGTGTGTGTGTGTGTGTGTGTGTGTGTGTGTGTGTGTGTGTGTGAGAGAGAGAGAGAGACTGAGACAGACACAGACAGAGGTTACGACAGTCTGAACTTGCTGTGACACCTCAACGGCCGCTTGCTGTGTTGCTCGATGCTCCTGTCACTAAAAGCGTTTTCAGTGGCGGATTCCTTTTTTCTGTGGCCCTGTTAGTTTACTAGGCAAGAGTTGCCATGCTGATAACGCTAGGATCGTGAGTTCGATCCTCAGACAGTTCACGGTGGATGGATGGCTCTTTTTATTGAACCATAGACTCAAAAATTGGTATTTTGAGTTTAATCCCAGCAGGCAGCAAAAGACCTGGCTGGTTTGCAGCCCATCTTTATGCTCCAATCATTATGCTGGTGACAGCTTAATATTTCAGAAGTCCCGTTGTTCTCCATCCTCCTTCTTCTCCTCAACTTCCTTCCTCCCAATTTCAAGACCTTTTCAGCACATATGTAGGATCTGGTGCGTGCTCGAAGAGACAGGTAAATAATTTCTGGCAGATTTGTTTACAGCTCATATGGGATTATCCGAACGCAATTAATCCTTCTTTGAACAAACTTCGAATTCCAAACTCATTTGGGGGGAGCGTCTGATATGCCCACTCCCTCTGTTCCAGTTAAGGCCTGGTTGGCGTAGAGGAGTTTGGAGTTTGTTCAAGAGGGATTCATCGCACTCGGATAATTCCATATGTGCTCCACCCAAATCTGCCAGGAATTGTCTGGTAGACTCCCTAAGCCTGCTCAAAACCCTATGCGCTGGCAAGGTCTTGAAACTGGGGAGCGGGGGGGGGGGGGTGAGGGACTTTTGAAATACTAAGCTGACACCATCAGAACGATGGAAACAATAAGACGGGCAGCGAACAGGCCAGGTTTTAATGTTGCGGGCTGGGGCTGAACTGGAGATATCAGATCTTGACTTCATGACTCTACTAAAAGAATTAACCAGCCTGCAGTCGTTAGAGAAAAACCTGCCATCCGTCACATATATCTGACTGCACCACTTTCCATAATACGCGAATTTGCCCGAGAGAAACTTCGCACGTGCGGCCTCCCGACCACCCAGCTGTGAATAAGCACCTGGCCCCGCTCAGGTTCGGGAAAGGTCAGGCAGCGGGATGAGAAGAGATAAGCACCGACCACACAATGCTTTGTCCAGAGAAGAGTTACGATCTCTAACACCTCACTCCTCTACGACCTTAGCGTGTATGGAACAACTTTCACATTTTTTCGGTTTGTATGTACATACGTCCGCCTTCCTTTACGCTGGCTAGTTGGTAGAGCCATGGACTCAAGATCTGATGTCATGAGTTCAGTCCCAGCCCGGAGCATTAAAATCTGGCCTGTTCGCTGCCGATCTTAACGTTTCCATATAATCTGGCCTGTTCGCTGCCTATCTTAATGTTTCCATACAATCTGGCCTGTTCGCTGCCTATCTTAACGTTTCCATACAATCTGGCCTGTTCGCTGCCTATCTTAACGTTTCCATACAATCTGGCCTGTTCGTTGCCTATCTTAATGTTTCCATACAATCTGGCCTGTTCGTTGCCTATCTTAACGTTTCCATACAATCTGGCCTGTTCGCTGCCTATCTTAACGTTTCCATACAATCTGGCCTGTTCGCTGCCTATCTTAACGTTTCCATACAATCTGGCCTGTTCGTTGCCT
>CM060313.1:84999099-85001599 GCA_030674185.1 Monoplex corrugatus | reverse complement strand
ATGAAGCTGGTGGATCGGCTCAGGGAGTCAAATGTTAAGTTTTTGTAGTTGGTAGATAGGGTGCGGGAGTCAAAGGGTTAAATATTCTGAGGAATAAGAGTCTTTGGGCTGGGTTCATGTTCATGATCTTAGAGTCAAAGTTATGAAAGACAGAGCTTTATCAAAAGACTGTAAAGCAGTTGTGAGTAAACTAAAGCAAAAACCAACTGAAAAGAAAAAATCTTCCTGGGGAAGCTCTTGTTGTGGAATGCTTTCTATCATGTCACCCGTGCAACGGAGGGAGAAAAGTGGCCGGTCGGACATCTCCAGTCATTACGCCTCACTGACCCCTCTCTTCCCTGGGCGCTGGGGACAAGGGGACAGTGGCCCCGGGGTCACTGTTTGTCCACTCAGACCCGCTGTTGCTTTCACTGCATGTTGAATGGAAACAGGCCAGTGTCAATGTTGACTCACACCCCGTGTGAAAACTAACCCGGCGTTTAATCCGCCACGGGTCCGGGCCGTTTTTATTTACTGCCAGTCCCCCTCTCCTCCATCTTTTTGTGAAGATGTTGAAGTGTTGTGAAGTACATGGAGGGAAAGAGGAGAGACTTTAACGGTTGGTTGGATGTTATATTGGTTGAGATGTAACGGGATCAAATTCAAAATGACGAATGTAGTAACATCCGGTCTTATTTTGAAAGACGCGCTGCATGACATTATGATATTCTTATGGAATCACGACATAGATGGATGGAATCATCACATCGATATATATCATCATGAATTGTTGCCCTTGTCGGTCATAAATATTTTGTCCACCACTTTGTCAAATAACAGAGAACTTTCATTATGCTTAGTAACTGCCGAACATCACAGAGAGAGAGAGAGAGAGAGAGAGAGAGAGAGAGAGAAACACAGAGAGAGAGAGAGAGAAACACACACAGAGAGAGAAACACAGAGAGAGAAAAACAGAGAGAGAAACACAGAGAGAGACAGAGAAAGAGAGAGAAACAAAGAGAGAGAGAGAAACAAAGAGAGAGAGAGAGAGAAAGATTTAAATTTTTGGATAGGGTTTGTCTCAAAGGTGCGAGTAAGCGATACAGTCTCGCCTGCATATTTCATTTTGGTATCACAGGAGCAGTTTGCGTTAGTCTGAACTATCATTGATGAAAACGCGCCATTTAAATCATTGATATTTAATCATACATATGTCTCGTTGTCTTGAGACAATAGACTTGTCTGTTTGCCCTTCTGCAAGTGGCAATCACCGTTCCTGTGGAACTACAAGCATCAGAAAGCAAGAGAGAGTGGAGAGAAGACTGCGCGCATCATCACTATCATGTGCTATGCCGGATGGCGTTGGCGATCATGGCCCTCCATATGCATCTATCCCTTGTCGCCGCAAGAACATCTTCCACCCTCTCTGTTCTCAGCCACCCTGCAAGTCCGTCCAATATTTTCTTCCTGGGCCTACCTGGTGTTCTCTTTCCATCCAGCTTTCCTGTTGTGACCAAGTGCCGTAATTCTCCTTTCCTCATAAAACGGCCTATAAATGTTGCTTGTCTTTTCCTAATCTTCTTTATCAATGATCTTCTCTTGTCTGCCTCCATCAAGACTGTCTCGTTTGTTTTCTTTCCTGTCCATGGAACTCTCAACATGGACTGCACGCCCTCTCTATAATTTGATCATTCCCCATGCTGGTCAGGTATACAGACAAGCTGGAAGGCAAAGTATTCACAGAAGAAGGACCAGCGGTAGCAGAACCCCAGAGGCCGCAGGATCCCTTCCCATGCAGTGTCTGCATCAGAACACGTAGACCTACATCCAGGATCGTTTTCTGTGTCCCATATGAAGACTCGCACCGGGCGATAAGGACCTGTATGTCTACCCATCCGCTAGATCGATGGGAGAGTTGTTCATCATTAGCAGCAGCAGCATCATCATCATCAATATCAACAACATCAACATCACCATCAATATCAACATTATCAACATCATCATCATCAACAACATCATCATCAACAACGTCATCATCAACGTTATCATCAACATCATCATCAATATCATCACCATCAACATAATCATCATCAACATTATCAACATCGACATCATCAACATCAACATAATCATCATCATCAACATCATCACCATCAATATAATCATCATCATCGTCAACATCATCATCAACATCAACATCATCATCATGTGTGCGTCTGTTTGCAGGACGTTGTCTTCTTTTTTGTGGCGGAGGGGGGGGGGGAGGGAAGGCGGAGGACTCAGTTCCATGCAGTCCATGGAACACCCTTTTTCCTTTTTGTTCTGTTGGTGGTGGTGGTGATAGTTTTTGATTTTGTTTGTTTGATTGTTTTTGTTTTATCTGTTTTGTTTGTTTTGTTTGTTTTGTTTGTTTGTTTTGTTTTGTTTTGTTTTGTTTTTGAGGGGCGGAGGTATGCTGCCAAGCATCCTACTTCAATGACAGTTTTATAAGCATATCGTTTTTGACAAAACATAACAACAT
>CM060313.1:84976599-84986599 GCA_030674185.1 Monoplex corrugatus | reverse complement strand
GTGTTACATAATGGGAGAGAAAGAGGAGGCAGCTGAGAAAGTTTCTGACGGGTGCCAATGAGGATAGCTTCTGTTTTGTCGTCATTAAGCTGAAGTCTATTGTGTGTCATCCAGTTCTTAATGTCCGAGTAACACTCAGTGGTGCGAGTCAACAGGCGCTGTATATTATCAGGTGAGTCACTGTCTTGAAGTTGGGTGTCATCAGCATAGAAGTGGTGTTTTATAGAATGGGAGTTGATGATGGTGGACAGGGGGGAGGTGTAAAGAGTGAAAAGAACAGGGCCAAGGACAGATCCTTGTGGAACACCACAGGTCAGGTATGCAGGTTGAGAGTAAGTGCCATTGATGAGAACGGTTTGTTTTCTGTTGGATAGGTATGAAGTGAACCAAGACAGAGCAATGTCAGAGATGCCAAAAGTATGATGAAGTCTAGAAAGGAGAATACCATGATCAATGGTATCAAAGGCTGCAGACAGATCAAGGAGTGTGAGGAGAGAGACTTTGCCAGTATCAGTTGCAAGGAGGAGATTGTTGAGAATGTGTAGTAGGGCAGTTTCAGTGCTATGGCACTGGCGGTAGGCTGACTGGAAAGGATTGAGGAGATTGTTGGCGACAGGTGAGAGTTCAGCTGGTTGAGGACGACTTTTTCAAGGAGTTTTGACAAGAAAGAGAGATTAGAGATAGGCCGGTAATTTTTCAGTTCATTTGGATCTAAATTGTGTTTCTTGAGAAGAGGGTGAACAATAGTAGACTTGAAAGAATCTGGGACAGTTCCAGTTTGAAGAGAAGTGTTGATGATGTCAGTGATGAATGGGAGGAGAGTAGGGAGACAGTCGGCGTAGAGAGAACCTGGAAGAGGATCCAGTTCGCAGGTTTTGAACGACATGGATCTGATTGTGTTGAGAATTTCTTCTTGTGAGACTGGGGTAAAAGTAGTAAGAGGTGTGCCAGAGAAGGAAGGGTCAGGTGGGCATGGTTGACAGGGTGTCCTGTCAAGCCTGTCACGAAGAGTTTGTATTTTGGTGGTGAAATAGTTGGAGAATACAGATGGGAGTTCTTCATTTGTATGTTTTGTTGGGAGAGGTAAATCTTTTCGTGTGCCAAGGAGATGATTCATGGTTGTAAAGAGTTCTTTTGAAGAAGAGGCATTCAGGATTTTGGTTTGGAAATAGCTTGTTTTTGCTGATGCAATGAGGGTGGATACTTTTGTTTTAGAGGCTTGGAAAAGTTGCCTGTGTACAGTGAGTTTGGATTTGCGCCAGCGGCGCTCTGCTCTGCGGCGGGCACGTTTTGCACAGGCGATCTCATGAGTGAGCCAGGGGGTAGGGGGGCGGTCAGGTAAAAGACGGGTTGTGGCTGGAGCATGAGTGTCCAGAAGATGGTGGAGAGTAGTATAGAATTCATCGGCAAGGTTATGTGACTTTTCAGAAAGGAGACGGGAGGCATCAGATGAAAATGTGGAGAGGTCGATAGATTTGAGATTGCGTCGAGTCACTGTGCGCATGGTACGGGAAGGAGGAGAAATGTCGAGAGAACAGAGAATTGCAGAGTGGTCAGATGGAAGGGCTGAAGTTAGACGGGTAGAAAGAACTAAGCAGTTGTCAGTAGCGGAATTGTGGTGATCACGAGAAATGATCCAGTCAAGAATGTGACCTTTTTGATGGGTTGGTTCAGAAATGTGTTGAGTCATATTGTGATTGGACAGAGAGTTGATGATATGTTTTGTGTCATAACGGTGAGTGTTGTCATAGTGGACATTGATGTCACCTAGAATGATGAGATTTCCAGGTAAGAGGCAGTAGTGGTCAAGCAATTGGTCAAAGTCAGAGAGAAACGTGGATGTGGTGAGTTTGTTGGCAGAGCTAGGTGGGGGTCGATAGACACAGGAGAAGGTGATGGGGTGAGGGGTGGATTGGAAGGATACTTCAACGTGCTCGAAAGAAGGATAGGAGAAAGGCAGAGACTGCGAGAAAGATAGGCGGGAATGGAGTGAGTCGTTGTAGAGGATGGCGATACCGCCACCTCGGGATGAGCGATGGAAAGAAGCAAGCCTGTAACCACTCGGAGTGAGGCTAGCATGTATAGGTTCGTGACCAAGGGGGTTAAGCCAAGTCTCTGTGATAAAAGCAATGTCAACATGCTCATCTGCGATAAAATCAGCAATGACTTCGGCTTTGCCATCAGTGCATGTTGACTGAGCATTAAAAAGGCATAGTTTCAGCCTATCACAGTCATATGGTGGCGGCCGAGGTGGCGACGAAGGCGGCACCAACGGGACAGAAGGCGAAAGCGGCACCGGCGGGACAGAAGGCGAAGGCGGCACCATCAGGACAGAAGGCGAAGGCGAAGACGGCAGAGGAGGAGATGAAGCTTGCAGCAGCGAGGTCGAGGGCAGGGGCAGTGGAGGAGAAGAAGAAGCAGGAGACGAAAAGCGGCGTCGGGCAGGAGGCAGGTTGTGCCAAAGACGGTGGAGACGTCCACCACGACAGGATCGTCCACCAAGCGAAAGACCTGCTGGCTGCTCGGAAAGACGGTAAACGTGGGATCTCTTTCGAGGCATGTCAGACCTTGGTCAACAGCAAAATGGGCTGTGTCTGGAGCATCATGCCTGGCCGCTTTCGCTGGGAGCTTCCGACTGCTAAGTGTCGAGACTATAGTAAGGAGAAAGGAGCTGGCAGCTATGTGAGCTGGTGGCAGGGCGGACTGCCCGAAAGAGAGATGAAGACCAGAGTGGGGCGAGAGAGGGATCTTCCATTCTCTGTTAGTCCGGTGGATAGGCTTGGACCTGATTAGTACCTGTTGTGTGGCTACGTCCCGGGGTTTGTCATCTTACCACCTTGCCATTCGGTTTGTAAAATAAGGTAAGTGATGACTGGATTGGAATGGGTCGTGCAACGCATGGACAGGCCTCTTTTGTTTGATGAAATAACTATTGAGTGGCATCGGAGCTTGGGAGGTGACTGTCCGGAGAGTGGCGAGGCATTGGTTCGCTGGGTCCCGTCCGCACCCTCGTGGTGTTTCTTGTCAACTGGTAATGTCAGCTTAGTGTTTCTTAGGTCCCGTTCTACCCCCTCCCTCCCCACTCCCTCCCCCATCCCCACTTCTTCCGGTTTCAAAATCTGTTCAGCGCATAGGATTTAGCCCAGGCTGAAGGATGATACCAGACAATTACAGCTATTTTGAGGGTGGAGCGCTTATGCAGTTGTCCGAGCTTGACCACTACTCGTTAACGAACTCCGAGCTACGAACTATCTATCAAGCAAACCGCTAACCAGTCGATCAGAGAACAAGTAAAAGATACAAAACAAATGGAATACGCCAGAACTAAGAGAGAAGGTTGAGAAGGGCTGAACCCTTTGACTCCCGCATCCTGTCCACCGGCATCCTGCATTGTGAACCATGCAGGAAGCTGGTGGATAGAGTGCGAGAGTGAAAGGGTTAAGGTATGATTTCTTGAGTTCATGGGCGATACTGGTTGTTTGTATGCATGTATGGTTGGTTGGTTGGTTGGTTGGTTGGCTGGCTGGCTGGTTGGTTGGTTGGCTGGTTGGTTGGTTGGTTGGTTGGTTGGTTGGTTGGTTGGTTGGTTGGTTGGTTGGTTGGTTGGTTGGTTGGTGGTTGGTTGGTTGGTTGGTTGGTTGGTTGGTTGGTTGGTTGTGGTGGTTGGTTGGTTGGTTGGTTGGTTGGTTGGTTGGTTGGTTGGTTGGTTGGTTGGTTGGTTGGTGGTTGGTTGTTGGTTGGTTGGTTGGTTGTTGGTTGGTTGGTTGATTGGTTGGTTGGTTGGTTGGTTGTTGGTTGATTGGTTGGTTGGTTGGTTGGTTGTTGGTTGTTGGTTGGTGGTTGGTTGGTTGTTGGCTGGCGTTGGTTGGTTGCTTGCTGTTGTTGCTTACTTGTTTGCTTGCTTGCTTGCTTGTTTGGTTGCTTGCTTGCTTGCTCGCTTGCTTGCTTGCTTGGCTGGCTTGGCTGGCTGGCTGGCTGGTTGGTTGGTTGGTCGGTTGGTTGGTTGGTTGGTTGGTTGGTTGGTTGGTTGGTTGGTGCTGGTGGTTGGTTGGTGGTTGGTTGGTTGGTTGGTTGGTTGGTTGCCTGGCTGACTGGTTGGTTGGTTGGCTGGTTGCTTGCTTGCTTGCTTGCTTGCTTGCTTGAGTTTTCTTTTCTGTTCTCCGTTCGTTCGTTCTTTAATAATTTTTCCTCCGTTCATACACAGTGATATAGCTTTCGTACAAGGGAAGTGAACAAAACACTTTTTTTTTTAACCTCATCTTGTTTCTGTCGGTTGAACTAAATGGTTCTTTTGATGGAGCTGTGGACTCAGATCTGACATCTCGAATTCTATCCCAGCCAACAGCATTAAAAGCCGGCCTGTTCCTTGCCTATTGGAATGTTTCCATCATCCTGGTGGTATCAGCTTACTGTTTTATATCTTCCTTTCCCTTCCCTATTTCACGATTTTTCCAGCGCAGAGGGTTTTGCTACAGGCTCAAGGAGTCTGCTAGATAATTGCTGGGAGATGTGTGTGGAGCGCATGTGGAATTGTCTGAGCGAGACGAGTCCTACTGAACAAACTTCAAACTCCTGAATGTGCATACCGACATAACTTGGATAAAAGTAAATATATTTTTCGAAATTAAATTACAGGAACGAAAGGAAGAAATTGTATTAGCAATGGCTGCCTAGCTTGGATATAAGTAAACATATTCATCGAAATTAAATTACAGGACAAATAGGAAGAAATTGTACTACCAATGGCTGCCTGGCTTGACTATGAGTAAAACATATTTTTCGAAATCTAATTACGAGACAAATAGAAAGAAATTGTACTATCAGTAGCTGCCTAGCTTGGATATAAACAAACATGTTTTTCGAAATTAAATTACGAGACTTAAAGGAGGAAATTGTACTATCAGTAGCTGCCTAGCTTGGATATAAATAAACATGTTTTTCGAAATTAAATTACAAGACAAAAAGGAAGAAATTATACTATCAATGTCTGACCAGCTTCGATATAAGTATACATATATATTTTTCTAAATTAAATTACAGAAAAAAAGAAAGAAATTGTACTAGCAATGGCTGCCTAGTCTAAATATAAGTAAACATATTTATTGAAATTAAATTACGGGACAAAAGGAAGAAATTGTAGTATCAATGGCTGCTTAGCTTCGATATAAGAAAACATATTTATCGAAATGAAATTACGGGTTAAAAGGAAGAAATCGTACTAGTAATGGCTGCATAGCTTCGATATAAGTAAACATATTTATCGAAATTGAATTACGAGACTTAAAGGAGGAAATTGTACCATCAATGTCTGCCCAGCTTCGATATAAGTATACATATATATTTTTCTAAATCAAATTAAAAAAAAAAAAAATAGTACTAGCAATGGCTGCCTAGTCTAGATATAAGTAAACATATTTATTGAAATTAAATTACGGAACAAAAGAAAGAAATTGTTCTATCAATGGCTGCTTAGCGTCGATATAAAAAAACATGTTTATCGAAATTAAATTACGGACAAAAGGAAGAAATTGTACTAGCAATGACTGCCTAGCTTTCGATACGGGACAAAAAGGAAGAAATTGTACTATCAATGGCTGCTCAGCTTCGTTGTAATTAAACATATATAAATATATATAATATATATATATATATCGAAATTTAATTACAGGACAAAAGGAAGAAATTGCTTACTATCAATGGCTGCACTTAACTGGCAAAATTTCAAAACCGAACCCATCTCTAGACACACAATCGAGACAAATCGATATCCGACCTCAATGTTTAATTTGAGAGTGTACCTAGTGCAGAAAAGGTGATGTCGGTAAGCCATACGCCCGTCAATCGAAGCTTTGTCTTCAGGGCATGTTGACTACCTGAACTGTTCAGTTCAATTCGATCGAGTTCGATATAATTCTATTTCTCCTACAATTGCAATTATAATAATATGACGGTTTTGGAAGAGCTATAAAAACAAATTAAGGACTTGTTACTTTAAATGCAATCAACAAGGACATGGTCTTATTTTTTTTATTTCTCTCTCTGTCTCTGTCTGTCTCTCTCTCTCTTATCTCTGTCTGTCTGTCTGTCTCTCTTTATCTCTGTCTGTCTGTCTGTCTCTCTCTCTCTCTCTGTCTGTCTGTCTCTCTCTCTCTTTCTTTCTCTCTCTTTCTCTCTCTTCTCTCTCTCTCTCTCTCTCTTCTTCTCTCTCTCTCTCTTCCTCTCTCTTTTTCTTCCTAACTTTCTCCCTCTCTCTCTTTTATGCACACACACACACACACATACACACTCGTACATGCACACACATACACACACATGCACATGCACATACACACACACACACGTACACGCACACACACACACACACACACACACACACACAACACACACACATATAGTCTGTACTCTACCTGCCTTAACTCACAGATGACAAGCCATAAAGCAAAAGCTTTGACTGTTCAGTGTCGTTGTGCCTTAGGGCCTATTACGATTTTCTCACCCGCTAACTATCGTAAGCACATGACACTTCATAGATTGACAGCCGGATCCATAGCATGACACAAAGAAAAAATGAAGACAAAAAAAACAAACAAAAAACTACCGTAGCGCAGCAGATTCCAGAGTGGGGAGAGCTGCGGCTATTTTTATGCTCAAAAATTCAAAATAGTCATCATCGTGTTTCTTAAGCGCTGTCTTCCGAGCCGTTTGTGACGCTTGTGTTTATGGCAATAAGGGTGAGCTGCTTAGGAAATGGTGTTGTGATCAAGTTGTGCGATTTGTGTGTGTGTGGTGGGGGGTGGGGTGTATATGTGTGTGTGGTGGTGGTGGGTGTATACATATATATATAATCATGTGTGTGTGTGTGTGTGTGTGTGTGTGTGACTGTGTGCTGGATAGGGTGATGGCGTCAAAGAGTTAATTTTTTGCAGTTAGTGGATAGGGTGCGGGAGTCAAAGGGTTAATCACAACACAGATAATGGACATAATGAGCTGTTAGTGGCGTGCTTGTGGAATGAAGGCAAAACTGCGCAGATTCCCGCATTTTCAAAATTTTCCCATAAAAATATTTTTTTTAAAAACCATGTAAATAATATTTTAAAAACCACGAAATGAAATATTTAGGAAATAAGGGGGGGTCACAAATTTTCTGGTTTAATTGCACGCTCGTACCACAAAAAGACACTGCGTTGGCGATAAAAATATTGAGTTAGCCTCTGTATGGTTACCATAAGAAAGCTGCGTTTATTTATTTTTGACGGGGTGACTGAGGGCAGGTGAACGGGTACGAGTTACCCGGTGTATGTTGATGCTGCCATCCGTTGGCTTCTTTGATGCAAGACTGAGGCTCCGAGCTAACGTATGGGCTTGTTGCAAGCTTTACAGTAGTAAGGCCGGAATTTTCAGAGCGTTCGCTTGCTCAAAGCTTCAGATTATTAAAAAATATATGCGATTTAAAATCAAATATTTGAGGACGAGGTGTGGTCGTCTCCGGTGACAGGTGATAAAAAATAAACAAACAAACAAACAAATAAATGAATAACCACTACAAACATAACCTCCTGCTCTTGAACGTGAAGAGAGGTGGATAGTTAAACGAATAAACAAATCAATCGAGCTACCAAGCAGGCAAGCAAGAAAGCAAGCAATACTAATTCAAATATATATGGGTTCATCTGTTGTTCATAATTTAGTGTTCATCCCCTTCAGTCATGGTTTAGATCAACAAGAAATCAACAGCTTCTAAATTTGTATTCTCACTGCTCAGTTTCAAGGTCAGAAACGAAAAAGCGGCTTGAACTTGTAATTAAAAAAAAAAAAGTTTGAATAACTTTCACATCTTCAATTCAACAAACCATTTATTGTCAGACTGATTAACCCTTTGACTCTAGCACCCTGTCCACCAGCATCCTGCATCGTCAAACATGCTATCAAAGCAAAAACTTGACCCGTTGATTCCCAGCAGGAAGTTGGTGAATCGGAGTAGGGAATCGAATCGTTTAAGTTTTTGCAGTCGGTGGATGGGAAACAGTTGTCAAAGGGTTGATGTTAATTCTTTACTGACTTCAGACATCTTATTCATTAATTTACATTGTGAAAAATCAGTAACCTTTTAAACCATTTTTTTTCATTCTACGATAATGTTTACCCCGGTTGACTACTAAAAAAAAAAAGTGGTCTCTGAGACAAAATAAAATGGACACGGCCAGGTGACTAAACTGTCAGGCAAACCAGTCGCCGCAGTGTATGGTTAACGCAACGCACTGGAAGGTTGTGGGTTCGAATCCCCCCATCAGTACCTTCAAAAATCATTGTGGGATTTTTCGGCTCTAACCGGCTCCTACCCAGATTTGTGGGCGTGCTATGGGCTCAGTGGGAAGACTGGAACCACACAGTCGAGTCTCATCTACTTCGCGGATGCATCATTGAGGGTGTTGCTCAAATCTTCTGAGCAACATCGCAGGTGTCTGTTTCTCTCAGGCCTGGTTGACGCCAGGATATATTATGATAGTAAGCGTAGAGTACAACCCTGTCACGCAGTCTCAATCCTACATGGAACTCCATAGCATCATGATTATCATCCACATCGACATCATCATCATCGCATAATAAAAACTGTTCCAGCTTCTGTGGCCATTAAAGTGGCGTAGAAAATGGGACCAAAAAAAAGTGAGCACTGAGTGCAATGATCCTAAAAAATTAAAATTAAAAAAAAACTGTCAGGCAAAAATAAGAACAAGGGTAAACTTTAAAATTCAAACTTCAAAACACTTTAATACTCAAGAATAACAGCATCAGGCCCCACCGGACCTGTCTGACACATTAAGAATAAGCTTATGAAAAACAAAACAAAACAAATAGTAAAGAAAGCATCACAAGCGAGCGAGGTGAAAGATATTAACTCCAACACTGTTGTGAAAACAGGTGCACCCTAACCCATCATCAGGTGCCCTGCCGCATGCGTTGGCGATCATGGACTTCCATCTGTCTCTATCTCTCGTTGCCCCTAGCATTTCCCCCACCCTCCTCGTCCCCAGCCACTCTGCAAGTCCGTCCAGCATTTTCTCCCTGGGTCTACCTGGTGCTCTCTTTCCCTCCAGCTTTCCCGTTGTGACCACAATCACAATATCGAACAAGTCATAAAAATGGATTATAACAAAATGCTGAGTTCTATAAGTCAAGATACGATAAGTTAGAAGAGCGGATAGGCCAAAGGAGACAAAACAAACAAAAAACAAAAACAAAAACCCAGAACAGACAATCTTCTCCAGTTTTTAATATAATTTTTTCCCATAACCTGGGGAATGAGATGTTTAGAAAAACAGCTTCCCCTGGGAAATGTGGATGTTTTTCTTCTCATGTTTGTTTGTTTGTTTGTCTGTCTGTCTGTCTTTCTGTCTGTCTGTCTGTCTGTATGTATGTATGTCTGTCTGTCTGTCCATCAAGTCTGCCCGCCTGTCTGTCTGTTTGCCTGTCTGCCTGCCTGCCTGTCTATCTGTCTATCTGTATATCTATCTGTTTGTTTGTCTGTCTGTCTGTCTGTCTGTCTGTTTGTTTGTTTGTTTGTTTGTTTGTCTGCTTGTTTGTCTTCCTGTTTAGTTGGTTGGTTGGTTGATGGGTGGGTGGATGGGTGGTTGGTTGGTTGGCTGGTTGGTTGGTTGGTTGTTGGTTGGTTGGTTGGTTGGTTGGTTGGTGGTTGGTGGGTTGGTGGGTTGCTTGGTTAGTCGGTTGGTTGGTTGCTTGGTTGCTTGGTTGGTTGGTGGGTTGGTTGGTGGTTGGTTGGTTGGTTGCTTGGTTGGTTGGTGGGTTGGTTGGTTGGTTGGTTTTATTTGGTTTCGTCTGCTTTTACAGTGAACGGCGAAACGTTTTTCTGTGCCACCAACAAATTATTCAATGCCATTTCATTTCATTTCATTTCATTTCATTTCACAGGTATGGTGCAGAAGATGGAGCAGAAAACCCCCCACCTCGTTTGCTTATTATTTTTCTTCTTTTTTTTTACAGT
>CM060313.1:84956599-84964099 GCA_030674185.1 Monoplex corrugatus | reverse complement strand
CTTTCATTTCTTTGTCTTAAATGCTCAGTGGAATAACTATAAGCCACAAGTTTTCTCAACAGAGAACAAATTCATCTTATGACATGTTTTTAAATCTTGCTGTTCATTTTGAAATCTCCAATGTATGAAATTTTGTTATGTTTTCTGTGTGTTATATGTTGTCAGATGTCTAAAATGTTCCTCTTTTCCGTATGATTTGATATCATTTTTCGTTACTACATTGCATGTCGATGTCTGTTCATTGTAAAATCAAATAAATAAATACAGAAGGAAAAAAACAACAAAATAAACAAAAAATACATAATGGTACCAGCGTGTGTGCACACATCTTTTGCTCAAAATACTCGATTCACTCCCGATGATAAAACTTTATGACCGGTATCTTTTCTGGCATTTCTAAAGACATGGCTGTTTCACCATGCACCAAGAGGCGAAATGCCGTTTATCAAAACAACAACAATCATATGGCAAAAAATAAATGAATGAAATAAATGATTAAACAAGTAATAAAATTTTATAAATATGACCGCGGCATTCTAATGGGCGATTGTGAAATGGAGTCAAACAGGCTAACAGACAGATTTTCAAAAAAGAAAGATTTTTTATTTTAAAACTGAGCCACCTTTACAGTAATGCTTTGGTGAATATCAAGCCCGCAAAGTCTACAAAATTAATGGCAAAAAAATAATAATAATAATAATAAATGAAAAAAAAACAGAAACAGACCGACACTAGAGCACATCAAAGCGAGCGACTTTACTGAAAGCTGTCTGGCAGACAACACTACAAAGAAGCAAGTGACCGTAACTAAAATAATAGAAAGGAAAAAAAAAAAAAACATGCAGTACCTCCCCCCTCCCCCACTACCCCACCTCCCAAACTTTCTCAACAAGACACTGCAGCGACCCCCCTACAATCTACAACGCCATAACACTCTGCGGTTGTCGCCCTTTCATACGGGGGAGACACGCACAGAAGGCGCTGTATGCAGAAGCCGTCATCAACACGATTTCTGTATTAAGACAGTTTTCTCAGCGGCCGATCAGCGCGGGTTCATCTAGTGCGATCCCACACAAGAGCGTCCAAAGCAAATTTCAGGACCTCCTGGCTCCTTGAAAAAGAAATATCAATTGATTTTTGCAACTAAAGAGTGTGCCGCGCGAATGATCTCGTGTTTGTTTAGGAATGTATATAGCCTGGCCCTTCGCCCGCGTTTTTTCACTGACGCAAGCTCAGCCGGCGACCGCGGGGATGGGCAAACAGATAAACTAAATGTTTCGAGCCGGCAAATAGAAAGGCTTGCCTCCCCTTCCTGTTCCCTGAGCCCTTTACTTTTCTCTGTCACTCACCATCCATTCCCACCACACACAGACAGACACATACATGTACACTCTCTCTTTCTCTGTCTCTCCTTCTCTCTGTCTCTCCTTCTCTCTGTCTGTCAGGCTGTCTGTCTGTCTCTCTCTCTCTTTCTCTCCTCTCTCTCTCTCTCTCTCTCTCGCTCTCTCTCTCTTCTGTCTGCCTCTCTCTCTCTCTCTCGCTCTTTCTCTCTCTCTCTCTCTCTCTCTCTCTCTCTCTCTTCTCCTTCTCTCTGTCTGTCTGTCTCTCTGTCTCTCCCCCCTCTCTCTTTCTCTATCTCTCTCTTTCTCTCTCTCTCTCCTTCTCTTTCTCTCTCTCTCTCCTTCTCTCTCTTCTCTCTCTCTCTCTCTCTCTCTCACGCACACACACAAACATTTAAACACACACACACACATGTATGCCTTTCATTTTCATATTTATTTTTCCTCTGCAAATCCAAGGGGCCGTGACTTGCCTAGCCGTATCCACATCAAAGGAGATGAGGGTGGCGATTAGCTTGGGGCAACAACACCACGGAGGGTGCATGTATATTTAAATGGTCACCGCTTTGAAGCCCAGACTGTACTGTTACGTACTCTGCTTAACGGAGGGACAGCTGGCCTCACACCTGCACAGCGCAGCGTAGGGTAGTGCTTGGCAGTTTAGAAGAATTTCGAATAATAATAATTGTCACAAAAACAAAAAAAAAGAAAGAAGAAGAAGAAAGAACATGATTAAAGAAAACGGAGAAAAAAATAAAAAGGAAATAAAACCAAAACGCCAGAACAAGATGATCAAGCCACACTGGTAATCTAGTCTATTACTGTCTTTGAACATTTTTCTCTTCTGTTCGCCTTCTACATGGTAAGGCCACATCTGGTGATGACTGTGACCGGTTTTTAGTTTGTTTTTGTTTTTGTTTGTGTGTGTGTGTGTGTGTGTGTGTGTGTGTGGTGTGTGTGTGTGTGTGTGTGTGTGTGTGTGTGGTGTGTGTGTTTTAGTTTTTTGTTGTTGTTTGCTTTGTTGTTGTTGTTTTTTGTTGTTGTTTTTTCGTGTTTCTTGTGTGTTTCGTTTTTGCTTGCTTGCTTGCTTGCTTGCTTGCTCTCTCGCTTGCTTGCTTGCTTGCTTGCTTGCTCTCTCGCTTGCTTGTTTGCTTGCTTGCTTGCTTGCTTTTTCTTCCAGATGCTGCCGGCTGCCATGGTGCTTGGTGGTCACAGGAGTTGTACCCCCGTTAGGAAGCCGGGGGCTCTTTTGTGTACAGTTGAAAACTTAAGATACTGGACCATGTCTGTTTTGACCATAATATACAAATAATTCTATACACTGTCGTGCAACTGCACGCTGTATTTGTTTGTTTGTTTGTTTGTTTGTTTGTTTGTTGGGTTGGTTGTTGGTTGTGGTTGGTTGGTTGGTTGGTTGGTTGGTTGGTTGGTTGGTTGGTTGGTTGGTTGGTTGGTTGGTTGGTTGGTTGGTTGGTTGGTTGGTTGGTTGGTTGGTTGGTTGGTTGGTTTGTTGGTTGGTTGGTTGGTTGGTTGGTTGGTTGGTTGGCTGGTGGTTTGGTTGGTTGGTTGGTTGGTTGGTTGGTTGGTTGGTTGGTTGGTTGGTTGGTTTGTTGGTTGGTTGGTTGGTTGGTTGGTTGGTTGGTTGGTTGGTTCGTTCGTTCGTTTGTTTATTCGTTCGTTCGTTTGTTTTGTTCGTTCGTTTGTTTTGTTTGTTCGTTTGTTTGTTTCTTTGTTTGTTTCTTTCTTTCTTCTTTTTTCTGTGTTTTTGCTTTTCTTTCGTTATGTTTTTGTTTTAACGTTCCAATTTTCTGGATACGTGTATGCAGGTCGTTTTGCTCACATACTGTGTGTTCTCGTGTTTCTGTAAGTTACTGGACACTGACATCTTTAACGGGATTAACTGATGTTCTGCATGCGTAAACGCAAAAAAAGCGGTCCAGACAACAACCAGTCTGCACACATGTTGACCTGGGAGATCGGAAAAATCTCCACCTTTTGTGCACCAGCAGGCGAGAGGTACCCTGGCAGGATGGAACACAGACCTGATTGAAAGAGCAAACGTCTTAAGTAGCTGACACGCGAACTGTTTCGCCCGCCATGCATCCGCTTGGATCACGAAGGAGAACTGAATAAAGCATCGGTATCTCACAATGCTACTAAAATGTTTAAAGGCTTCTTTGAGCAATTTTTTTTTTTTTTTTTGCTAGTCCTCATATACTTTGAGAGTGGTAGGACTTTAAAATCTACAGAACAGAACAGAACGTTTCGCTCGTATGGTCAAGGAGACCCCTCTGACCCGGTGTGGTGAGACCTGCCGGTGTGGAAGGGACCGAGAGCTCCACGATCCTGTTGAAACGGACGTTGAGTTGAAGGTCGTTGCGTAGTGTTTCGTTGTTTTGATTATAGGACGTCGGGAGAAAAGGCAGAAAAAGCACAGAACTACATTTTTAACGTTTGTTTTTGTAATGTTGGCTTTGGCTATTCCCGATAACATCATCTACTTTGATACTACTCTACCAAGTACTTCGTCTTCGAATCGTAGAGTTTCACTAGATCCCCTGTTGGGATGCTTGGGGCTCTTTCAGTATGAATAGTATGCCAACCTTCTGAAAATTCTGTGCTAGAAATTTCCCTCTTTTTTTGTTGTTGTTGTTGTTGTTGTCGCTGTTTGTTTCTGCCTTATTTCTTTGCTTTCTGTGATTTCTTTCTGTCATTTTCTGCTTTACTGGTCCATTCAGCTGTATGTGTGCGATAAAGTCTTCTGTACTTTCTCTTAGGATTGATAACATGGGTACACGTATTAAGTGCATTTTTGGCTCTAGAGATATGAGATATGCGCAGACAATTTCAAGTAATTTAGGCTCGTTTTTATATGTGTTTTAATGTCCTTAGTTGTGTGTAAATGTGTAGTCAGGTTTGTTTTTTAAATCCCTCGTGTGATAAATTGGACGAAGTGATCAATGCCAGGGGCATCTCCTTAGATTATGTTGGCAAATGCATTGATATGTATCCTTGATTTTCTTTTCCTTTTTTGTTTTTCCTGTTGAAGTATTCTATATGTTCTGAAACGGTTATAGCCCTGATGTGGCTGTACGCAGTCGGCTGGGCTTCAAACAAAAAGAACAATAACAGTTTCACTATAAGAAGACGCCATTTGCAAAATGACTGTTGGCTCAATGCCGAGCGTCGATTGGCTGGACGATGCCAGCCGTCCGTTTGGAACAGATCACAATCTATGCCCAATGGTCAATTAGACTTGATGCCTAGAGCCGTTTGAAACGTACGCTTACTATGACAGATATGATCCATTTCGAATCCGTTTCATCCCATCTCCCCCCCCCCCCCCCCCCCCCACCGCCCCGCGTGAGGATGTCAGGGGCTCTTTCAGTATAAATAGTATTCCCACCTTCTGGAAATTCCGTGCTAGAAATAATTTCCTCTTTTTTGTCACTCTCTTTGTTTCTTTCTTCTTCCTTTGCATTCTGTTAATTCTTCCTATCATTTTCTGCTTTGCTGGTCCACTCACCTAATACCTGTATGCGTTCGATAAAGTCTTAAATACTTTCTCTTAGGACTGATATCACTGGGTACATGTATTAAATACATTTTTGGGACTAGGGAAATGAGATATGCGGAGACAATTTCAAGTAATTTAGGCTCGTTTTTATACATGTTTTAGTGTCTCTAGTTAAGTTTAAATTTGTATTCAGGTTTGTCTTTTAAATCCCCTGTGTGACAAATTGGACGGAGTGGTCAACACCCGGGGCATTTCCTTAGATTATGTGCACAAATGCATTGATATGTGTACTTAAGTTTCTTTTCCTTTTTTTTTTCCTGTTGAAGTTATGCGTTTGTTTTGAGACGGTTGAGTCGGCGGGGCTTTCATCATCATCAAGTGCCTTGCCTCATGGCGTTGGTGATCATAGCCCTCCATATGTTTCTATCCCTTGTTGTGGCAAGCACATCTTCCACCCTCTCTGTCTTCAGCCACTCTGCAAGTCCGTTAGCCAATATTTTCTCCCTGGGTCTACCTGGTGCTCTCTTTTCCTCCAGCTTTCCTGTTGTGACCAGATGCTCCGATTCCCCTTTCTTCATAAAATGGCATATAAATGTTACCTGTCTTTTCCTAATCTTCCTTATGAATGATCTTCTTGTGCCTGCCTCTATCAAGACTGTCTCGTTTGTTTTCTTTGCTGTCCATGGAACTCTCAATATTCTTCTTAGAAACCACATCTCGGCTGCCTCAATCTTGTTCTGGCTTTGCTTGTTGACTGTCCATGCCTCACAACTGTATAACATTATCGTTTCTATATAACATTCAAGAACTCTCTTCCTGATGTTAATTGATAGGCATTTGTTGGCAAGAATGCTTTTCATCTTCTTGAATGCTGTTTTGGCTTGGCCGATTCTGCTGGCTATTTTTGATGTGTATCTGCCGTCTGGTGAAATGGTCGTTCCCAGATATTTAAACTTATCAACCTGTCCTCAAGGTTGTGCCGTTGGCTGTTATTTTGCATGAGGGGATTTCATGTTTTTTACTGATTACCATGACTTCAGTCTTCTTGCTGTTGAGCTCCAACCCCTTACCTTTGCTTTCTATTTCTAGTATATTCACAAGGTTTTGTAGGTCCCTTTCATTTTCTGCAATTAGCACGATGTCATCTACGTATCGAATGTTGTTTAGCATTTTTCCTCCAAACTTTAATCCAGGGTATTCTTCTAGGTTTCTCATGATGTTTTCACTTTACAGTGAAAACAGATCTGGTGACAACACACAACCTTGTCTGACTCCTCTTTCGATTTTTTGGAAGGAGCTTATATCGTTTTTTATTCTCATTGCAGTTGTTTGTTCCCAATACATATATCTAATTATTCGTAGATCTTTTCCGTCACTGTTGAGTCTTTCTAGTTGGTTGATCAATTCGTCATGTCTTACCCGATCGAAATCCTTGGTATAATCAATAGACATAAATATAACTCCTTATTCATGTCGATTGACCTCTCTATGATAGTTCTTAGGATGTAAATTGCATTAATAATTCCTTTCCCTTCGACAAATCCACACTGTTCTTCTACTATTTCTCTTTTGATTCTATTCCTTGTCCTCATCATGATTATTCTTAATAGGATGTTTGTACATGACTCGCCAAGCTGATTGTGTGATGGAGTTGGCATTCTATAGCGGGGCTTTAAGAAACAATAACAATAGAACCCCGTCTTCTCGGAACGTACAGTCAGAGTGGTTCGCGTGTCAGTCCCTTTACCCACTTGACTATTTGCCCCTGTCCCTGTGGTTTTGAATTTGGTCGTGACCAGGCAACACAAGACTGAGACATCCTTGCCGACACCTGCAAACATGGTTTACGTAGAACTGTGAACATGTCGTTGGACCGTTTTAATATTTTGACTCCTGCACCCTGTCCACCAGCAATTTGGATTGTCAACCATGTTACCAAAGCAAAAAAAAACAACAGTTTTTGCAGCTAGTGGGGATTAGTGCAGGAGTCAAAGGGTTAATGAAACATACAGGAACAATATTTACTATCTCATCACATATATCTGCCGACTTTAGTGAAATTCCACTATTGAACAATTTAGATATTATAATAAAAAAAAAACGAATTTTCGCGCTTTTGAAACACCCAGGTTTAAGTACTAGTACAGCTCCGGTACACCGTGAAAGAAAGGTTTTCAGTCGATTGAGGGTGTCCGCACTAAATTAACGTAACCGGTGTCATCTCAAAAGTACATTTCACGGCACGCTTGGATCTCATGCTGGTCGTGATAGAAGAGCGTGTCCCTCATAAGACGTAGATATATATCATGTTTACACCAAAGGATCAACTACCGATGCTGTGACAATGGGGAGCCTGTACAATAGTAGTAGTAGTAGTACAAGTAATAGTAGTAGTAGCAGTAATAGTAATAGCTGTAGTAGTAGTAGTATTGTTATTATTATTATAATTATTATCATTATCATTATTGTTGTTTGTTGTTGTTTGTTGTGTTGTTGTTGCTTTTTGCTGTTGCTGTTGTTGTCGTCGTGATATCATCACCATCATCACCATCACTGGTTAGAGTAAGCTTGCTTACCTTCTTGATGTTCATGCACAAAACTCGTCTTTTTTTTTTTTTTTGCTTCGGCCCAGATCAAATTTTC